>BQNB010022344.1:0-26075 GCA_026074375.1 Tanacetum coccineum | reverse complement strand
TAATAAGCTGAGATAAACAATAAAAAGACAAGGAAAAACAAGCCAATAAGCCAGATAAGTCAAACCACATGGAATGAGAAATTTCCCAGGGTCACCTAGCTTCTCGGGAAGCTTCTTTAGGATAACCGCTGAGCAATTTTCACTAACGGGTATGTTTGCCAATTCTATAAGCTTCTCCTTATTGGAAAGGAGACTCTTAAGCATCTTTTGATATTTTGGGATTAAAATCAATGCATCGGCAAGAGTGATATTGATATGAAGCTGTTTAAACATTTGCCAAAATTTGTGTATTTGGACTTCATCTTTTTCTTTTTGCTTTTCTTGGTTCATTCTAGACGGATAAGGGATATTCGGATAACGAGGATCCCTTTGATGAATCACAAAATTTCTTTGTTTAGTCTTTTGGACTAGAGGAGGTGGGATCTTAATGGTAAACTTACCATGTTCTGGGTCCGTGAAAGTCTCCTCTACACGTTCATCCTCCTCCGGATTAATAAATGGATGAGGCATAGGAACGGAAGGTTTATCAAGAACAAGACCACTTCGAGTGGTAATGGCTTTCAATTCACCTTTTGGGTTAGCAACGGTGTTGCTAGGGAGAGATCCCGTACCCGATGAAGAAGCGGTATTCATTTTGATAAAGTTACCTAGCATACTTTCAAGCCTTTGATTCGAAGTAGCCAAGTTGTTCATTTGAGTTTGCATTGAATTGATCTTGTTTTCATTAATCCTGATGTAGTTTGTTAATTCTTGCGGTAAAGAAATCGGAGGTTGGGTATTAGGGGCTTGATAATTTTGAACCTGATTCTGATTATGATTAGCACCCTGGAAAAACTGATTTCTACCCTGATTGTTACTTTGGTTGTTTCCCTGATTCCGGTTTGGATAAGGCTGAACCTGGTTGTTTTGATTTTGATTGCTTCGGTTTTGATTTTGATTCACATTAAACCCTGGTGGTCCGAGATAATTATTCGAACGATAGCTAAGCAGATTGCGGTTACCTTGAGGTTGGTAGGAATTACCACCTTGATTGTAGGCTCCCACAGCATATACATTTTGATTTTGGCCAACGGTGGCTGGACAATCATTGTAAGAATGAGGACCACCACAAGTCTCGCAACTCGGTGTTACGGTATTAACTTGTTGGTTTGTTTGAAGCACTCTTGTTAAGTTCCTATTCATTTCTTCCATTTGAAGCTTAAGGGATGCTATTTCTGGATTAGAAGAAGTGATAGAACTCGATGACTCATTCCGTTGAGCGGAAGTATCCCAATCATTGTGATGGGCGGTCATATTTTCGATGAGATCATAGCACTCTTCGGGGCGCCTTTTCATAAAGGTCCCGCCAGCAGCTGCATTGATGGTATCACGATGCCTTAATGTTAGCCCGTTATAGAAGGTATCTATTTGAGTCACGGGTAACATGTTGTGGTTAGGACATCGATCAATTGAAAGCTTATAACGTTCCCAAGCTTCGAATAACGACTCATCGGGTCTTTGACGGAAATTTGTAATATCATTTCTCAACTTGGTCACCATAGAGGGTGGGAAGTATTTTCCGAGAAATATTTTTGCCATTTGGTCAAAAGAGTTGATAGAATTCCTTGGCAAACGATCAAACCATTCGGCGGCACGATCTTGCAAGGAGTAAGGGAAGAGATGTAGACGAAGGGCGTCATCGGAGACCCCATTCACTTTCATGCTTTGGGTGACATGCAAAAATTTGTCGAGATGCTTGTTGGCATCATCACCCGGTCCGCGAAATGGACACGAATTTTGAACTTGTTGAATCATGTCATTCTTAAGTCCAAAAGTCATTGCTTGAATTGCAATCGGAGCAATTGGTCCACCTCGACCATCTAAAGACGGTTTCCATAGTTTGGAGGTCGGGAACTGGTAAACCACCTCCTCCGGCGGGAGGTGGTCCGGCACCACCGGCTCCATTAGCGGCCATGTTAACTACGGGAGGATTATCAATAGGTTCTTCAAGATTAAAAGGATCAACAACTACCGGTGGGGCTTGTTGTTGAGGACGGTTTTGATTACGAGATTGAGAACGAGTGCGCATGCACTTAAAATATAAAAAGAAAATTTACACTAATTTTTTTTTTGGTTTTTCAACAATTTTTCACAATCTATTTTAATAACGGACAACGAGATAAGACACTTAAACCTAATAATCAACAAGCTTCTCGGTAGCTCTTTAAAAGAATTAACTTTTAAAGGTGAGCCGTACGTCGCTAGTGACACAAAAGGTAAGTTTTTGATTCTTTGGTTCGGGAACTTATTAATGGATAATACTTCAGTTGAAAGTATTATATGTTGGTGTTCTTTTACCAACTTGATGATTTTTATTGATAATTAAGGACAATTTTTTTTATATTTTTGATTTTTCTTGATTTTTTTTGTTTATATATATATAAATATACTAATAAAAGAAAATGAAAAATATTTTTGTATTTTTGTATTTTTATAAAGAAAATAACTCCACAAGGAAGGATCTTCAAAGCACTAATTGTCAAACTTCGAAACGACAAACGCTTTCACTCCTCCCCGGCAACGGCGCCAAAAATTGATTAGCTAAATTCGACCCTTTATAAATATAAATAAATATATAACAAGGATCAAAATCCACAAAATCAATGAAACCGAGAGTAGTATATGATGTTCCCGGGTCGTAGTCCCAACGAGGAGTGAATTGGAAAGTCGAGAGTCGGTCTGATATTTGATGTTTGAATGAAAAAAAAGATTTGGACTTGGTTTTTCTAATTACAATGCAAAAATGATTAAGGAAAACCTAGGAACGAAAGCTAGAATGATTAAAACCTAAAACTTAGACGGAAACGTAAAAACGCGAGTTTTAAAAAACTAAATTATCAAAAATTAAACCCTAAAGTGATTTTTTAAGTTTTAATTATACTAAATAACTAAATTAAAAGAAAAATGAAAGAAAATCCTAAAACGGGAACGTTTAAAGTTAAAAAACGAAGAAAACGAGAACCGGGCTCGAAACCCGTTCTTTAAAAGATGAAATTTTGCAAAAATGACCCTACGAATGCAAAACTATTTTTCCTAAGTTCAATATGATAAAAGAAAATTTTGTAAAAAAGAATTATATTTTTTTGACTTTTTTATAATTTTTTATGAATTAAATACGAATTTAACTAAAATTAATTTATAAAAATACTAAACTAAATTAATAAAATCTGAAAAAATTAAGGAAATTAATTTAAACTGTTTAAAACCTAGGAAAAATAAGAAAGTTGGAAAAACTTATCGAATAAGCAGTTAAAATAAGCTAAAACGGCTGATGGGCTTAAGGGCTAAAAAAAGGATTAAAGGAATAATGTGTGCAAACAATAGCGGATGAGCTATTGTAGCACAATTGGCAATGGGGTGTGAGTGTGGGGCGTTGGTATAAAGGGGGAGGTCCAGGGTTCGAGCCTGGGCCTCTCTCTTTTTATAAAACTTTTTTTTTCTTTTTTTTTAAAACTTGTAAAACTCAGAAAAATAAGCAAAATTAAAACAGCAACTTTTTTATGAAAAAAGTTAAAATAAGCTGTAAAAATAAGCAACAAAGAGGGCAGTTAAGCTACTTTTTAACTAAGACCTAAGAGTGCTTAATTGTTAAGGCCTTTTAGGTACAAATAAGCAAAGCAAAATGAAAAATGAGCACAAACAACTAATTAACTAAACCTAATAAGCAAGAACGAACATAAATAAGCTCACAAGGACATGCCAATAAGCAAGAAACAGCAATAAGCACTTAAGGGTAAACTGCCTACACAACAGCCTAGGGGACATGGTTTAGGCTTAATTTTTAAGCCCCAAACAGATCCTTATGGGCATGAGGCTCATATGAGCTTAAAGAGGGGCTTATAAGCTACAAAAATCCACAATCAGATCAAAGTTTGAAAATCAAATGAGCCAAGAAAAGGGCTTGTGAAAACAACATATACTGACGTTGGCTATTTTTAGTTTTAAAATGGGCTATTAAGCAGACTCAAAAAATATATATATATATATATATATATATATATATATATATATATATATATATATATATATATATATATGTATTAGTCTTCCCACTTACCTAACGTTGCCCATGTTCTTCCTCATATAGATAATGCTGCCAAGGATGAGGACCCAAAGTGTTGGTCGACCTGCTGCCGAATCACTAGGAGGGGGAACGGGTGAACGGGTTGGTACCGGTGGAAGGGCTAGAAGACCTAGGGAAGGTAATGACGAGCGTGTTGATGAATTGAATGGTCAAGGAAATGACCAGGGTATGGGAGCTAATAGGGGTGAAGAGGGAGTCAATGGGAATGTAAAGAGAGCCAATGAGGGTGCACCCGACTTCTTAACGATCATTCCCCAAAAATTGCAAAACCTCTTACCCGCCATGTTGGCTTAGGTTAGTAACCGAGGAAATGTTAGAAATCAAAATAGTAATGTGGTTAATGAGAATGTTCAGGAAAACGTGGGGAATGTTTTAGTAAATGGCAACCGGTTCATATAAGGAGTTCTTAGCTTGTAACCCTAAGGAATATGATGGTAAGGGAGGTGATGTAGTTCTTACTCATGGATTGAGAAAATGGATTATGTGCATGATATGAGTGGTTGTAGTATTGACCAAAAAGTGAAATACACTGCTGGTTCATTTGTAGGTAAGGATTTAATGTGGTGGAACTCTCAGATCTGCATGCTAAGCCGGGAAGTTGCTGTTAGTATGTCATGGAATGACTTTAAGTTTATGATGATACAAGAGTTTTGTCCTAGTCATGAGATGCAAAAGTTGGAATTTGAGTTATGAAATCACGCCATGGTAGGGGCTGGCCATGCTGCGTATACTGATAGGTTTCATGAGTTGGCTAGGTTAGTTCCACATTTGGTAACTCATGAGAGTAGGATGATTGAGAGGTATGTGTATGGCCTTGCTCCACAAATCCACGAGATGGTGGCAGCAACGGAGCCAAAGACTATGCAGAAAGCAGTGCAGATTTCTGGTGCACTGACTGATGAGGCTGTGATAAATGGATCAATTAAGAAGGTTGAAAAAAGAGGAAATGTGGGGGAACCTAGCAAGGATAGGAGTGTAAGGTATGATAATAAGAAGGACTGGGAATGTTTTTTCTACTACTGTGAACCCTATAGGAAGAGAGAATATGGGTACTTGGCCCAAGTGTACCACCTGCAACTCCTACCATGTACTCGGTGGACCTTGTCACACATGCTTTAACTGTAACCGCCTAGGACATTTGGCAAGGGATTATAGAGGTGTGTCGAGGAATGTGAATCCTGTCAATGCTAGAAACCTAACTGTTAGGGCATGTTATGAGTGTGGGAGTACCGACCATCTCAGGTCAGCTTGTCCTAAATTGAATAGGGCACGAGACCCAGAAGAAAATCGTCCAAATTAAGTTGCTGCTAATAATGGGAGTCAAGGTCGTGGAAACCAAGGGAACCAGGCTAGGGGTAGGGAATTCATGTTGGGAGCAAAGGAAGCTCGCCAGGATCCGAACATTGTGATGGGTACGTTTACTTTGAACAATCATTTTGCCACTACCTTATTTGACCCTAGTGCCGACTATAGTTTTGTTTCTACTACTTTTATACCTCTGTTAGGCTTAAAGCCCAACGACTTAGGTTTAAGATATGAGATTGAGATAGCTAGCGGGCAGCTAGTAGAGATTGATAAAGTTATTAAGGGTTGCAAACTGGAAATCGAGGGTCATGTCTTTGACATCGATTTGATACCTTTTGGACATGAGAGTTTTGACGTGATTATAGGTATGGCTAGTTGTCTAACTATAAGGCTGAAATAATTTGTCATGAGAAGGTAGTAAGGATACCACTACCGGATGGCAAGGTGCTTAGAGTAGTAGGAGAGAGATCAGAAGAGAAAGCGAGATTGTTGACGAGTGCTAAGGCTAGTGATAAGAAACAGGAAGAGATTGTTATGGTAAGAGATTTTCCTAAGGTATTCCTGGATGATCTATCTGGATTACCGCCTATTCAGGAAATTGAGTTTCGGATTAAGTTAATCCATATAGCAATGCCGGTAGCAAAGTATCCTTATCGTTTGGCACCTTCTGAATTCAAGGAGTTATCGGGACAACTCAAGGAACTCCAAGACAAGGGTTTCATTCAACCAAGCTTATCACCTTGGGGAGCGCCGGTATTGTTCGTTAAGAAAAACGATGGTTCTTTTAGGATGTGCATTGATTATAGAGAATTGAATAGGTTGACTGTTAAGAATCGTTATCCGCTTCCTAGAATTGATGATCTATTTGATCAACTGCAAGGGTCGTAGTTTTTCTCAAAGATATATCTTAGGTCTGGATACCATCAGCTGAGAGTGCAGGAGGATGACATACCAAAGACCGCGTTTAGGACTCGTTATGGACATTTCGAGTTCACTGTAATGCCCTTTGGTCTGACTAATGCACCAGCAATATTTATGGATTTGATAAATAGAGTTTGTAGGCCGTATCTTGATAAGTTTGTGATAGTGTTTATAGACGATATCTTAATCTAGTTTAAGACTTAAGATGAGCATGTAGAACATTCAAGGTTAGTCTTGGAACTGCTCAAAAAGGAGAAATTGTATGCTATGTTTTCTAAGTGTGAATTCTGGCTAAGAGAAGTGCAGTTTCTTGGGTATGTGATAAATGCTAATGAAATTCATGTGGACCCTAGTAAGATTGAAGCTGTTAAGAATTGGAAATCCCCTAGAACTCTGACTGAGGTTCATTCATTCTTAGGATTGGTTAGGTATTACCATAGGTTCATTGAGAAGTTTTCCAAGATAGCTAAGTCTCTTACTATCTTGACTCAGAAAAGTAAGACTTTTGATTGGGGTAAGGAACAAGAATTGGCATTTCAGACCTTGAAGGATAAGTTGTGTAATGCGCCTGTTCTAGCTCTCCTCGATGGACCAAAAGATTTTGTGGTATATTGTGATGCGTCCGGGATAGGACTAGGCTGTGTGTTAATGCAAAGAGGTAAGGTGATAGCCTATGCGTCTAGGCAATTGAAAATTCATGAGGAGAATTATACTACCAACGATTAAGAGTTGGGTGCGGTCGTGTTTTCACTTAAGATCTGGAGACATTATCTGTATGGGACAAAGAGTGTCATCTATACGGATCATAAGAGTCTTCAGCATATCTTTAGTCAGAAAGAGTTGAATATGCGACAGCGTCGCTGGATAGAGTTGTTTAGTGATTATGACTGTGAAATTCGCTACCATCCTGGTAAGGCGAATGTGGTGGCTGATGCCCTAAGTAGGAAGGAAAGAGTAAAGCCTAAGAGAGTTAGAGCTATGAATATGATCCTTCAGTCGAGTATCAAGGATAGGATACTGGCGGCTCAGAAGGAGGCTGTGGATGAGTTTGCAGGATTGCAGAAAGGTTTGGATGAGATGATAGAACAGAGAAGTGATGGAACTTTGTACTACCTGGATCGAATATGGGTACCTTTGAAGGGTGAGGTGAGAACCCTGATAATGGATGAAGCCCATAAGTCGAAGTACTCTGTACACCCAGGAGCTGATAAGATGTACTATGATTTGAGAGATAGGTATTGGTGGCCTGGAATGAAAAAGGATATAGCTGAGTATGTTAGTAAATGTTTAACTTGTTTGAAGGTTAAGGCTGATCATCAAAGGCCATCTGGCTTGCTCCAACAACCTGAGATTCCTGTATGGAAATGGTAAGGGATAACTATAGATTTTGTGACTAAGTTGCCTAGGACTAGTAGTGGGCTTGACACAATCTGGGATCAATTGACTAAGTCTGCTCATTTTCTACCTATGCGTGAGGATTATAAGATGGAAAGGTTGGCTAGATTGTATTTGAATGAGATAGTTGCTAGACATGGTGTGCCAATCTTGATTATATCAGATCGTGATAGTCGTATCACATCAAGGTTTTGGCAGTCAATGCAAGAGGCATTAGGAACTCGTTTAGACATGAGTACGGCTTATCACCATCAGATCGATGGTCAGAGTGAGCGTACTATTCAAACTTTGGAAGACATGCTTAGAGCGTGCGTCCTAGACTTCGGAGGGAGTTGGGATGTTCATCTTCCTTTGGTTGAGTTTTCGTATAACAATAGTTATCATTCTAGTGTGAGATGTGCTCCGTTTGAGGTAGTGTATGGTAGAAAGTGTTGTTTTCTAATTATGTGGGCTGAGGTTGGAGAAGGTCAGTTGATAGGACCTGAGTTAGTGCAAGAGACTACTGAGAAGATCTCGCAAATGAAGGATAGACTTAAGGCTGCACGTGATCGTCAGAAAAGTTATGCTGATAAGAGGAGGAAGCCTCTAGAGTTTAGTGTAGGTGACTATGTCTTGCTCAAAGTGTCGCCTTGGAAAGTTGTGGTACGCTTTGGGAAGAAAGGGAAGTTAGCACCTAGATTTGTTGGACCGTTTGAGATTATTAAGAAAGTAGGCCTTGTGGCCTATCGGTTAGATTTTCCTGAGGAATTAAATGGTGTTCATGACACGTTCCACGTGTCAAACCTTAAGAAGTGTTTGGCTGATCCAACACCGAAAGTGCCTTTAGATGAGATTCGAGTTGATGCTAAGTTAAATTTTATGGAAGAACTTGTGGAAATTTTGGAAAGAGAGTTTAAGAAGTTGAAGCGTAGTAGGATTGCCATCGTTAAAGTTTGGTGGAATTCGAAACGTGGTCCTGAATTCACGTGGGAACGTGAAGATCAGATGAAATTAAAGTACCCGCATTTGTTTAGTGATGTTAGTAGTTGAATTTCGGGGACAAAATTATTTTAAGGGGGTAGAATGTAACCTTTGCCTTTTTTGTGTTCTGAATATTCCATTTATAGTCCTTTGACTATTTAACTTTGGTCAGTTTATTCAGATTTGTACCGTGTTGACGGTGGTGATTTTTATGAGATATATGATGATTGGAGGTTTATTGTGATTAATAATCCCTTTTGGAAGGTATTATTATGTTATGTGTATTCCGGGTGGTTTGACCCGTGAATTTTGAGAAATGCCGAAAAGCAAGTCTGATACGTCCGTTAATGTCTAAATTGAGTTTTGAAGGGTGTAAAGTGAAAATATGTCATGTGAATACTCTAAGTTAATGGAAAAGTATTTTTAAAGTGAATGAAAATGCTAATTAACTTGGGGGTAAATTTTACGGTTGAGTTTTACGAGCATTTAAGTGATCCTGACACGAAAAGAAAGGCCCAGGACTCCCTAGGATCCCTTGACCGGTCATAGCAAGAGAAGGGAACATGGATTTTTTTTAGCAAGATTGTCCTATTTGTACACAAATATGCTTCCACTAAGATCATTTCTTCATCATTTTTCATTTAAAAAAAACACATACACTTGTGTGTGTGTGTGTGTGTGTATATCCGGCCGAACACAAAACAAACAAGAAACACATAAATTTTTGAAGATTGATCAAGAAAACATGAAGACATAAATATTTGGGGTTGATTATAGTGTTTGGTTATTCATTTAAACAATGTTTGGGTTGTCCGGTTCGTGTCAAAATCTACAAATTTGAAGATTTTCTTGTAAGTTTTCAAATTTAAATTTCGTTTGTACTTTTGGGTTTATTTTGATGCATAGATGTTAGTTGTACAAGTTGATTGTTGTGAAAATCGATTTTCGGAAATGAAACGGATGATTTAAGAGGTGTTTGGTTTGTGAATAGTAAAAAGGAAAAAGGGGAATTTTGTAGTTTTGATGTTGTGGTCATGATGGTTGCATAATATATGTTGATAGATAGCTTATTTTTTATAATAGTTTGTATAGCTTATTGCGGGCTTATTTTTAATCATTTATTGGCTTATTTTGAGCTTATGGCTCACGGCTTGGTTGGTAATCACAAAGGAAATGATTTTTGATTATTTTGTCTTATGGCGTATGTTTATGGACTATTTTTAAGGCTTTTGGTAGTAACCAAATGCGATACGTAGCTTATTAGCTTATCTTAAAGCTCAATAGACGTATTTTGGAGTTTATGGACTCACGGCCCAATAAGCCCATTTGAGCCGCGGCTTAATGGAGGGGCTTATTGTGTTCCGGATTATTTCTACATATAAGTATATACTTATATATGTAAATGAACTTTGGTTTTGAACTTGGATCGTATTTTAGACTTATAAATGTCCTAATGGACCCTTGTTGGGTCTTAAGGCCCAATAAGCGATATTTAGTAGTTATTAGAATTTTGACGGACTTTTGAGAGTGGAAATGTATTTACAAAGTGCTATTGAATGATATTTTGGTGAAAACGTATTGGTAAGCGTTAACGATGGAGATTTTGGAATTTTGTCGAAAAGTGTCGAATTTGTGAAAAATATTGAAAATAAGGTTTGAAAACTTGGAAAACGTTGTATAAACGTACTAGTCATGTCAAAATTTCATAAAAAGTTTATACTTAGAAATTTTCTTAAAAACATGATTTTTGCTTTTTAAATAATAAAATAATATTTAATTATTTTATTTATTTAATAAATTCACTAAAGGACAAAAAATATATTTTTTCTCGAAACTTCTTTAAAGTGTTTATTATGGGTAAACGTTTCATTTTCAACCGTATAATGACTATTTTGAAGTGTCTAAGGTTTACCGAATAGACTTGTCGAGATATATTTATAATTAATAATTATAAATATTTATTATATTACTTATCTATTTACGCTAAATAGTATAAGTATGTATTATCAGAGAATGAGATTGATATGATTGTGGAGATAAGTTGTCAACCATCACACCACTAAAAACTATTTTGGGAAATTGTACAACGTGTCTAAACTCTATGCATCAAACGTAAAGATTGTTTTGGAATTGGATGATTAAATTGGGACATTAACTGGACTAGGTCGTGTGCGGGCGTCGTTGCATTTGCTTGTGTGATTGAGATTGGGTAGCTAAAGACTTGCTTGAGGTGAGTTCTCGTAGCCCCACTTTTTACTGTTTTTTTCGTTGGGGGAAAATGATACTCAAATGTATTTTGAAATGTTTTGAATTGATCTGTGCGAAATGTGGTTTTGTTTTTGGGACAAGATATGTGCTTATGACTGCTATGTGAATATTATGTGATGCATGATTGTTTGGATCGGATGGGTACGCCTACCCAGTGTTTGTGAGATTATTGGATCGGATGGGTACGCCTACCCAGTATTTGTGTGATTATTGGAGCGGATGGGTACGCCTACCCAAGTTTGTGTGTGGTCCTGCCCTAATTTTAGTGCTCCAACTGGTAGGTCATTTAGGTGCGTAATTGACATATGGTTATTAGTTAGCGGTGATGCTAGAGTTGTTTGCATATATTCACTGTCATATAGCACTATTGTCCACTGTTGAAGTATTGGCACAACTTTTGGGTTTAAGGTCAAACCTACGAGCTCACCAACATTATTGTTGACGTTTTCGAGTATCATTTTCAGGTGAAGTGAAAGAGGAATAGTTTGGTGATTGATAGCAGACTTAGAAGTATCCCGAGTGGAATTTCGTTTGAAGTCTTGCTTGCTTATTATTTTGATTCTAGTTTTGGATGTTTTGGAATAAGTTTGGATTTTGGTCCCCTATGAGGGCGTTGGAATAATTGTAAGAGATTGTGGATTTTAGTTGCGATTTGGGACATCACTTGAGTTTGTTCAAGGTTGATGGTCTTCATAGCACTTGGAGTTTATAAAATTTAGTTGTCTCTATTTTGTACCTTGTGTTATGATTGATTATTATTTTGCATTCTTGAGTTTCCACCATTGTCAGGGTGTGACAGGTTGTAGGTATTTGCCAGCAAAGCAAGTGGTTCTGGAAATCGTTGTCGCATTTCTCGAACTTCTTTAGCATCTTTTTCATTGTGTTTGAGAAAATCATACAACTGATCATAGTTCACACTATGAAGATTTCTTGCTTGTTTAGCTGCTGTGACAAATCTACTCCACTCAGGTTGAAGATGATTCACAAACTTCATGTTGATTTGCATATTTGACATAGGCATTGGAATCATTTTCATGTCATTGATCAGTTTAGCATATCTCAGATAGTATGAGTGGATTGATTATCCAGGCTCAGATGTGAATTTATCAAATTCATCATATATCATAGACTCATGTTCTTGCTTGGTCATCTCTGTGCCTTTCATAAGTTCTTTGACGCGATCCCATATTTCTTTTGCAGTTTGATAGTGGTTGATGAGAGTGTAAATGTCAACTAGAAATCCTAGAAGAAGTATGTTGACGGCTTTGATGTCACTGTCGTATCGTAACTTCTCTTTTGGAGTAAGGTCATCAAGTATTTGAGGACGTTTAATGTCGGAAGTACCATCAGTGTCTTTAACAGGAATCTTTTGTTTGAATTGATAGGGACCGTTGTCGATTGATTCTTTTAACATTTCACTATTCTCTTTGCCTCAGATATAGAGAATAATCCGTGTCTTTCAGCTATTATACATGCTTTTTTCTAGCATCGGGGGACAGGTTTCAGAACCTACAGCAATAACGTTCTCTGTCATTGTAGCCATTGTGAATTTGATTGTGTAGACTTCGTATGAATTGATATTAAGGATCGTTTTGACGCAAACAAGTGTTTTTTTTGTAAAAGTTTTGTCGAAATATTGTATTTTATACACGAACCGAGTCAAAAGATTGCAATTTTATCAATGTAGTTTATTTAAAAACCTTAAAGTTTAAACCTTTTTAACTTAAAAACCCTTGTTTTACCTTAACCACAAAATTAATTAATCACTAACTTCCAAAAATCATGTTTTCCACATTAATTACCCACTAAAACCTTAATTCCACTTTATTAATTTAATAATAAAACATTTCTAACCAAAAAAATCCGAAACCATAATTTATAAAACTAGGGTTTAGTTTTTAGCTTAAACTCGGCCCGGGTTTGGAGGTTTCGGTGGAGGATCAGTTGGAGTAGGTTGGGCGATCTTGAAGGTTCGGTTGGAGTATTCTGACCAACCCTGGTGGTTCGGTTGAGGGGAGGCTCGGTTGGAGTCTTCTGACCGATCCTAGGGTGGATCGGTTGGAGCACTATGACCGATCCTAGGTGGATTGGTTGTGGTGTTTTCAGGTGTTGTTTTGGGTGATGTTTCTTGCTTAAAGGTTGAATCTCTTTGCAAGAAAACCAAAAAAGTTTGAAACTTTATGCAAAAGTTTGAAACTTTATTCACGAAAACCACTAAATACTTAACACTAATCGTGAAACATACAAAAAGATCAATACTTTATCTTCCGAAATGATTAAAAATCACAACTTTCTTCAAATTTTAAAGCTTTGTCTTCATAGTCTTCAAGTTCTTTAGAGTCTTCAAAAAATGATAACTTTCTTCACGAAAAGAATTTCAAATCATCCCATGGCGATTGATATCAATTGATACAAGATCAATTATCATACAAAATACTACACTAGAATTATATAGAGAGAGGGAATCGCCTCTTAAATAAAGAAAGAGAGGCGTGTGGGTGATGAGGAGAGGAAAGGGAGAGAAAGCAAGAAATATTAGATTATAAGAAAGAGAAATCACCACCCTTAACCCTTCCTTAGCTCTCCTCATATAGTAAAGGAGGTGGGACTAGGAAGCAATTAAGAGATATTACATATTACATAGTAGTCATTCCCAATTTGGACTAGTTAATCCTTACACATTATAAACTAGATAAATTGGCCTTGTAATCAACACTTTTTGTGTTTTTAACACTTGTGTTCAGTTATTAATCTTTTATATAATGACAACAAGTATCATTATCTTTTTTTAACCCCCAAATCATAACTTGCGTTAACCATCAATTGTATGAGTATTACACAAAAGTAATTTCTTATCAATCACAACTTGTATAAATTAGCCATACATATTATGCCTATCTTTTATTTATGAACGCTCTTTAGAAGTCTAGGTGCAATTTGTGTTATCTGTGGGTTATTCACGCGCTATGTTAACTTTTACTTTATACAATTCTTATAGGGTTAAGTCCATTAATTAGAAACGTACTTTCCAAAATTTAACAATTAGTCAACCACACTTTGACCATTTATAATTTTCAAATTTATAACTTTATAGTACATATCTTTGCTTGATACCGGTTAAAACCGGTAAACCTTTAAAAATGATCGACACGTCAGCAATTTATAATTTTCTTAATTTTTTAAGATGACATGGATCTACGTGTTTAATTTGCTTAGTTGTATAAATTTCCACTAACTATATAAAGTTAAACGACTATTACCTTTTATAAAAAAATTTCATCACTTGACTTTTATCTCATTTCCCCCAATTTTGAGATGAAACCCAAACTTCCAAAAATCTAATTAAACACTTGTTTATTAACTATTGCTTCAATGGGTAAAGTTAAAGGTAAGTTTAATTTATATTAAGTATTAACATTTGTTTATTAAGTATTATAAAACCCTGATTTGATAAAACCCCAACCCTAATTTTGTTTTTTTTTCAAATAAAGTGTTTACAGTGAATCTTCATCACGATTGAGTATTCATTTCTAACCCTATTAGGTATGTTGAGGGTGAGCTTAAGCAGATAACAAATATAAATTTCGAATGTATGAGCTTTAATGATTTACGTAAAATTGTGAGACATCTAGTTCTAGGGACACTGAAAAGATTATATTATTGTTCAATTAAGTGTGAATTGAATGTTGGGATTAAGGAACTAAAACTGACAAGGATATTGAGTATTTCTTAAGGGTAGGCTATGAAATAAATGCTTTGTGAACTTATATGTAGAACACTTTGATTATGATGTGTTAGACTTTTTGAAATATGGGGATAATGTAAATGAAACCCCTTATGAATCAAGTGATGAGTATTATTTAAGTGACGAGGTTGAGGAATTAGATTATGTGGATTTCCATACTGAAGGTGAAGAAAATGTAGTAATTAAGAATCTGACCACCCAAGACCCTTTCTTAAATAAATTGTGTAGCAATCATGGGTCATTTAGGCAATTCTGTATTTGGAACTCATGCATCAGCAAGAGGTCGTGGCAGGGGTTCTAGAGGTAGTAGAGGTGGCACTGATGGTAGAAATGGATCTGACAAAGGTGCTAGAGGTGGTAGGAATAGATCTACTAACAGAGGTCCACATGTATTTTTAATTTATATTGTAAAATTTTGTTTGTGTAGACAGTAAGTGTTATCCAATTTGTGCAGACATTAACTAATACACAAAAAATGTTGGCTTTACAGTTAATGGATGATGATGAGATAAGAGTTAACTTGAAACATGATTATATGCAAGAAGTGTTGAAACATGATTATATGCAAGAAGTGTTGGATGCAAAGGAGGATAAGAGGGAACATGAAGAGAGGGAACATCAAGAAAGGTTAGATGAAGAGGCTTTTCAAGAAGCAATGGAACAACAAAGTATGTATGAACAAATAGATGAGGAAAGAGAAAGACAGAACAGAGAAGAAAGAGAATGGGAGGAAAGGAATGATTATTACAATCCTAGCAACTAGACTGAAGAAGATACCATGGATGTTTACAACAGAAAACGTTTATCAATAAACTTCAATGTCTTTACTTAGGAATCTGTCATCAATGATCCAACACATCCAACACAGTCAACAGATCCAATTGATGCTGTAAGTGCACAAGACAGGTACAAAGAAAAGGTCGATGTTACTACAAGTTCAAAAGACAAGCAAAAAGGAAAAGATGTGCAAGAAGGTGAGGCTAATGTTGCTGCAAGATCAAAGGACAAGCAAAAGGAAAAGATATGCAGGAAGGAAGCAAATCAGAGTCTGTTGCACAATCATTGAGGAAATCTAAAAGACTAAGGCATGAAGAACCACAACCAATTAGGATCTATGTCAAGAATAAAGGAAGATCAGAGAGGATAGCTAAACTTCAAGGCAAAAACTTTAAATTTGATGCTCAAGGTACAAGTTCAACACCTGATAAATCCTTTGATGTGTCTAAATCTAAATGAATGCTATCCTTTATTGCTTTACCAACTGTGGTCCTAAGTTGTATTGATACAATGTTTACTTTATCTTTTGGTAGTCCTGTACTATAATCTCAAACCAATGATACATTTTCTTTTGAATGCGCTTGAGATATGGACCTAGAGATAAACAATGAAAATGCACCCCACATGTATTGGTAATGCAATCCTTGTTCATTTCTTTTATATTCTTATCTGTTTGACTGTATTATTTTGTCTCTTTGACTGTCTATGAGTAAATCTATATCTCTTGCACAAATACACAAACAAACATATAAAACTTGATGTCATTCATTGATTCATCATAGGATACATAAATAGAGCATGAACACAGATAACCTACACAAAGATAAACCTACTGCAACATAACACTACTACAACATAAACCTACAACAACATAAACCTACATTCATCAAAGATCAAACACATATATTTCATTGCTAAGACTAACAGCACAAACATGGCAAAGGCAAGAAAAGTGAACTTCCAAAAATTCAAACTTGCTTCGCATCTCCTCATGTGAGGAGCATTTTCAACCGATTCAACTTCCAATTGATCGATTCTTTCTTGACAACTAACCTCATTATGCAACAGATTCCTTTGATTAGGGTTTAGGAGGATGAACAACTCATACAAATTCATCTTGTACCACTCAGTATTGATCTCAGGATCATACCATTCCCAATAACCACACTTCTTCTTCCCTAGTTTAGAACGATTAGGGCATACAACAAATCTCCTAGCCGGATTTGTTGGAGTCCATGATGTTAAGACCCTTAGTGGAAGGCCGCAATGACATGTTTCATCATCAAAATAAGAAGACATAGTTAATTAGGGTTTTGATTTGATTAGGGTTTTTGATTTGGGGATGAAGATCTATTAGGGTTTTTGTTAGATTAGGTGAAAATTGAATTGTAACCAATCCTTTAATGTTAAATATTCAATTTGGGTCAGGTAAAATAGATAGGTACCCATTTACAATAGAAACGGTCACTTATTAATTATCCAGGTGTAAAAAAAACAAAAAAGAAATTGACGTGTAATAATTTTAATGACGTGGATATCACTCCGGTCATATTAGTATAATTGTCCCAAAACAACAAGTTACGATGGCTATATTAGTAATAAAACGAGTGTGTTCATTAGATGTGTAAATTTTGAAAAATACGTTTCTAATTAATGGACTAAACCCATTCATATAACAAAAAAAATATGAAAACACTCACAATAAGATTATTCTAATATACAACCAAAAGAATCACTTTTGCACTAAAAAAGAAAAAAAATATCAATAAAAACGCATAACTTTGGTGAACCTATAATACCGGTTGGTAATGCAACTATAACATAGATGCCGAAATTATAGGTACCAATACATGATACTATACATTAGGGGTGTGCACGGTTCGGTTTGGATCGGGTTTTGGCAAAACCAAAACCGAAACCGAATGTTCGGTTTTTTGCATAACCATAACCGAAACCGTTCGGTTTTTCTTGGTTCGGTTTTTCGGTTCGATTTCTTGGTTTTTTCAGTTAACCGTTTGAACTTGGGCCAGTTTGGCCCAACAATTGTTTTTTCTTTTATCCGTTGAAACGAGTTGTGCAACAGTTGTAGTAAAGTACTAGTAGTTGCAGCAAATTATGGTGTGAACATAACAATAACAAGTAGCAGCAACATGTATGTGTTTAGTTTCAATATATAACAGTAGCAAGTTTTATATAAAAGTAGGAATTAATAACAATAGCAAGTTTCATATAGAAGTAGGAATTCGTTTTAATATATAACAGTAGCAAGTTTCGATATGTAGCTACATGTAGTAGTAGTTCAAGTTTTGATATGTAAACTCAATATAATAGTACCATCGTAGTAGTAGTTGCAACAATTTTTTTTATAATGTAACCCCACTTTTGACGTTTGGTTTTAATGTAACACTACGTAAATATAGAAAGAGTAATTTAGTAATTAGTAACACTAATATAAATTAAATATATATTATTATAAATGAAATTGGTTCGGTTCGGTTCGGTTTTTATTGTTCGGTTTTTATGTCAAACCCGAAACCGAACCAAAAGTTCGATTATTTGAAAAATAAAAAACCAAACCAATGGTTTTTAGTTCGGTTCGGTTATTTTGGTTCGATTTTTCCGATTTTTGGTTCGGTGGTATTTCTTGCTATACATTATCAAGTTGTATGAATACATGAACATGGTATTGAATATCTAGAAAGACATCGGCATGCTAATAATCTTCATTTTACAATATACTAACACAAACATTTGACCACTGTTCATCAACAGTGGCCAAATATTTGACTTGGGCCATTTGGGCTCAAGTTTGGCCCGGCCCAAGTATTTTTTTTTTTTTTGGCCCGGCCCAAGTATTTTTTTTTAAAGTTTAGTCCAACATCTAGCCTAACTTTTTTTTTCTTTTTTTCGCATGGTTACTTTTCATCGGCCCAAAAAAAAAAGTTTATAATCCCTCCCACCCCCACTTATTTCGCTAAAAATAAGAAGGAAAAAAAAATTTACGAGACGTGCTTTTATTTTTAACTATTTACAACTTTCTATCGGCCTGGGTAAAAAAAAATGTTATGAGACCGAAAAAATAAATCCGCACAAAATACAATAAGAAAGAAAAAATACGCCGCAGTAACGCGCAATTATCATTTAATATGAGAAAAAAAACTATTAAAAATGAGACCGAAAAAATAAACCCAAACAAAAAAAAGCCTGGCAACAACGCGCGAAAAATTAACGCCCGCAGCAACGCGCGGGTAATTTCTGCTTGTCTTAAACAATAAGAGAACATATTCTAACTTTTGATTTTATTTCAATCCAACGATAGCTACCCCTCCTCTCACATTTCACCTTTAAAAAAAAACAATATATTTTGCAAACGGTATATCGTTATACTACGGAAAATACACCATCGTAACGAGCATTTATTTTTATCTTTCAGTAAATGAGCACTTTAATATGTTTTTGACGGATTTTTAGTGTTTAAATTTCCGCTCAGAAAAATCACACGTAATTAATATCACTTGTGATTTTTTGAAAGCTATGAGAAAAGGTTGACGATGAATGTATGAATAATTGTGTTAATATACAGATAGAGAGTTCTTAATTAGTTGTTTATGTCCACAACTCCACATTGTGTGAGATTAGCCTCTATAAATCTGTAAATGACCGGGCAATGATCGCGACCGAAAAAAATAATTTTTTGTTTAGCATCTTCAATTTATAATATGCATGTGATTCAAGAAAATATTTAAAAATTTAAGACATATAATCTTACTTATCTTTTGGAGATTGTATTGTGAGTAGGTAACCCCTTTGCACGATTTAATTAAAATGGATTACAAGTCAAGTACAACATTGTTGTACGATCTTATTCAACTTGCTAATCTCCAGCCATTATTCAATTAGAGGTGGCAAAATGGTTAAGTTGGGTTGAGTTAAGTTATGGGTCTTAGATGGGTTTGTTTTTAGATGAGTTTAGGTCTAGATGAGTCTTTTAGAAGGATGGATCTAGATGAGTTTGGGTCTGGATGGGTTTAAGTCTAGATGGGAGTGTGTCTAGATGGGTTTGAGTTTAGATGAGTTTGGGTCGAGTTGGGTAAATATTTTTAAGTGATAAGTCTAGTTAATTTCTAATCCCAAAGACTACAACAACAAAAAAAAAAGTAAACATGTTCACACCTATAATTCAAATTAGCACAAACTAAAAATAATACAAAAGCATTAAACAAAAATAGTAACTAGTCTTTCTATTTATAGGTATATAGCAACTAAAGTCGGTCTCTCTACTTGTTCCTCTTCGTTCTTATCCACTTTTCACCACCTTCACCTTCTTCTCCAATTTTCATTCATCCCCAAATGTGATTTCATTTCACCCCTTAAATTCATCATCATTTCAATCACAAAATTAACCCAGTTATCATCACTCAAATCCAAATAAAATAAAAAAAAAACATTTCTATTTCACTCTTAATTTCATTACCCCCAATTCAATTTCACCCAATTTCGTCAAATTTTGATCCCAAAATGACGTAAAAAACCCCCAAATTGACCCACTTAACGTCACTCAAAATCAAATTAAATAAAAACCCATTATGTTATCAAGATCCTCTTTTAATCTACTCAATTTAGATGACTATTCATGTGTGGTTGATCGTCCTAGAATACCCAGAATCATGACCGTACCCGGGATTTTATCGGATTTTGATGATGACGTCATCAATCTCCGTAATGTGACGTCAGGGAGAAGGATAATTGTGGCTAATCAGTTGCCATTAAAAGCAAGATTTGAATCTGGGAAATGGGTGTTTGAATTTGACCCGGATTCGTTGGTTTTGCAGCTCAAGTCCGGGTTAAAACCCGGGACTGAGTGTGTCTACGTCGGGTCATTATCCGTAGATATTGACCCGACTGACCAAGATGAGGTGGCACAAATATTGTATGATGGGTTTAAATGTGTGCCAACTTTTTTGAATGTAGATATACAAAATAAGTTTTATCATGGGTTTTGTAAACATTATTTGTGGCCTATATTTCATTATATGTTGCCAGTCACACGGACCCACGGGGTCCGTTTTGACAGGGTTGGGTGGAGAGCTTATGTGTCCGCGAATAAAGTATTCGCGGATAAAGTGATGGAAGTTATTAATCCTGATGAGGATTATGTTTGGATACATGATTATCATTTAATGATAATGTCGACTTTTTTAAGAAAAAGGTTTCATCGGATTCGGGTCGGGTTTTTCTTGCATAGCCCGTTTCCGTCGTCCGAGATATATAGGACTTTGCCTGTTAGAGACGAGATACTTAGGGCGTTGCTAAATTGCGATTTAGTTGGGTTTCATACGTTTGACTATGCACGGCATTTTTTGTCGTGTTGTAGTCGGATGTTAGGACTTGATTATAAGTCGAAACGTGGGTATATCGGGTTGGAATACTATGGTCGAACTGTTAGTATTAAGATTTTACCAGTTGGGATTGATATGGGTCAGATTGAGATGGTTAAGTCGTCAGAAAAAACTGTCGCGAAAGCTCAGGAGCTTTCGCGACGGTTTGAGGGGAAAAAGGTGATTTTAGGTGTTGATGATATGGATATGTTTAAAGGGATTAGTTTTAAGTTTTTAGCGTTTGGGAAACTTTTGGAAGATTATGAAGAGTTGAGGGGGTTAGTGGTATTAGTTCAAATCTTGAACCCGGCCAGAAGCCGGGGTCAAGATGTACTAGAACTCGAAACCGAGATGCAAAATGTGGCTAGTGAGGTTAACCGTAGGTTTGGAAATGACGGGTATGAGCCGATTGTGTTTATAACTGGTCCCGTGTCTACACATGATAAAGTCTCGTATTATTCCATAGCAGAATGTGTTGTTGTGAATGCGGTTCGGGATGGGATGAATTTGGTTCCTTATAAGTACACGGTCTCGAGAGAATGCAACCCCGAGTTAGATAGAGTGTTGGTTACAGAATCGAAAGCTAAAAAGAGTGTTATTATAGTGTCGGAGTTCATCGGGTGTTCGCCATCGTTAAGTGGCGCTATCCGGGTCAACCCGTGGAATATTGAATCAGTTACTGAAGCAATGAATCTAGCGATCACAATGCCAGAACGAGAAAAGGAAATGAGACATGAGAAGCATTACAAGTACATTAGTTCACACGATGTTGCTTACTGGGCTCGGAGTTTCGATCAGGATCTTGAGCGAGCTTGTAAGGAGCATTTTCATAAACGGTGTTGGGGTGTGGGGTTTGGGTTATATTTTCGTGTTGTGGCTCTTGGACCTAATTTTAGGAAATTGTCAGTTGAACATATTGTGTCGTCTTATAATAAGACGAGTAGTCGGTTGATTTTGCTTGATTATGATGGTACAGTTATGCCACAAGGTTTAGTCGATAAAACCCCAAGCAAAGAAGTTATCTCGATATTGAACAACCTGTCAAACGACCCTAATAATGTCGTTTTTATTGTAAGTGGTCGAGGAAAGGATCTGTTAGGTCAATGGTTTGATTCGTGTAAAAAACTTGGCTTGTCAGCAGAACACGGTTACTTCACTAGGTAAAAATGGTGACTTTTTTTTTTATTTTCTTTCGCTGTTTGCTGATTTTCTTTTTTTAAATTTAGGTGGAGTGGAGAATCAGATTGGGAATGTGGCGGGGCTGCGGTGGACGTGGGGTGGAAGAAGGTGGCGTTACCAGTGATGGAGCATTATACCGAGGCGACAGATGGCTCTTTCATTGAGCAAAAGGAAAGTGCGTTGGTATGGCATCATCAAGAAGCGGACCCTGATTTTGGAACATGGCAGGCAAAAGAGTTACTAGATCATCTCGAAAGTGTGCTTGCTAACGAGCCTGTGGTAGTGAAACGTGGTCAACAAATCGTCGAGGTTAACCCACAGGTAACTTTGTTAATCCGCGTATCTTAAATTTCACATATTTCAGTAGATTTTTAATGTGTCAAAACAATCGTGTGGGTCATCTGAAATTCTGAATACCAGCTGGACTGGTCGGGTTACCTGCATACACACCTGTCGGAAATATCACAGAAAATTACCTTATAGGAGGAGTTCAAGCTAATTAGATACAACAAACAAGAACAATACCCAATCCCGTCTGAGCGAGGTTTGGCCTTAATCAGATGGTTTGACATATCTTCTGAAATTAAACTAAAACCAAATATGTCCATTACGAGTTAAAGTTATGGTTTTATAGAACTTAACTGATAATTATGTTCGTTTATAGGGTGTGAGCAAGGGAGTGGTGGTGGACAAACTCGTGACAACGATGCAAAGCAAAGGAAGACCACTTGATTTCGTGTTATGCATTGGGGACGACCAATCAGACGAAGACATGTTTGAAAAGATCTCGAGTTCAGTCGGGAATGGGATTGCAGAAGTATTTGCTTGCACGGTAGGACAAAAACCAAGTAATGCAAAATACTATCTTGATGACACAGTTGATGTCATAAAGATGCTTCATGGGCTCGAAGCAGCTTCGACCCATGTGCCACGCAACACTGGTTTTCATGTCGAAACACAAACATAAACTTATGTAGATAGAATCACATTTACCTTTTAGTAAACCCAATTCCCCGAAACTAGAAGAATCGTACCCAAAAATACAATACGATTTCTGATTCATCCGGATTCAATATGTTTAGTTTCGGGGAAATGGATTTATCATCTAGTGTTTAGATTTTACTAGGAGTAACATTTTCTTTGTACAGATGTTACATACATGGTTTTTTTATACAGATTTTCTTTTGGATAGCTTGTGGATTGTTTTTTATGTGTTTAGAAAGACCAATCTGGTTTTTGCTGTTGGATGCTTGGGTCAGTTTTTGCTGTTGGATACTTGGTCAAACATTCATACTCAAAAGTCAATATGAAAAGTCAAAATATGTCCTGCATTCTATTCATATGTGGATGATGACTAGTTTGTCTGGATTGAGGTAGTCAACCTTGGACAAGACAAATTTGTAAAGTTTCTAGGAATCAACAAACCAATAGAAGAGTCATAGACAGTGTTTTGAAACCCGGTTCGACCCGGCCGGGTCAACCGGTTGAACCGGTTCCGGCCGAAAAAACGGGTCAAATTAAACCGGGTTTCATATTTTCGAAACCCGGTTTGACCCGCCGGGTTTGGCCGGGTTTGGAGTGACCCGGGTCAACCCGGGTCATGAGACCCGGCCGGGTTTCGGTTTTTTCGTATTTTTTTATAAATAAAACATGTTAATTGTATATATTTGCGACGTAATTTTAATTTTACATGTTATATTTGTTAATAAATAGTCTTTAGGCTTAATATATGGAATATTTCATGATTTATATACATACTTTCTTTCTAATTATTGAAAAAATATATAAATATTTTTTTTTATAAAACCGGGTTGACCCGGCGGTCCAACCGGTTGACCCGGTGACTCGACCGGGTCGATTCAAAACCCGATTTTCAAAACATTGATCATAGATGATAGAAAATTCATCCTAAGTTGACTTCCTTATGCCATTATCCTTAGAGCATCTCCAATGAGAATACCAAACTTTTATAATTTCAAAAAGCTTTTTGAATGTATTTTTCTTATCGGAGACAACTTTTTTGATAGTTTTTTACAATGACTTATTAAACAACAAGTCATTTGTATAAGTCATAGTCATTAAATGTCTTATGCATTTAATGCATTAAATGCAAAAAGCTATCAAAAGTTTTTTGCATTGGATGCTCTTAGAAGATCCATTTTTGAGAACAGTGGCTTTTTATATACACGATAAACATGCACATAAACATAGTTTTGGACCAATTCGGTTCTCGGTCCGGTCCGACCAAAAATCCAATGATAATGTGTGTAGGACCGGACCGGACCGGACCGAAGACCGACCCGGACCGGACCGACCCGGACCGGACCGACCCGGACCGGACCGTACCATTTCAGTCCGGTCCTCGGTCCGCCGTTTTGGATAGTTTCGGTCTCGGTCCAAGGTCGGTCTGGTCCGGTCCTTGGACCGTGCTCACCCCTAGAATGAGACGAGACTTATGATACACACGTACGAAAAGGCCAAGTTTAAGAAATCACAACTCTAAGCCATGAAAAGCAATATGTTCGGCTTGTAAAAGGTCGGTTTATGCGCGTAAATGCATTGTTTTCTTTCGGTTTCATGGGGTTCGCCGAATGACCATGATTTACCTCTCATATATTATTGGTGGGAACGCCTGTTGGCATATACAACTAAACCAATAGTAGAGGAAATCACCATTATCGGGTGTTTAATATGCCACTCGGCGTTCCCACCAATATATGAGAGGTCAATCATGGTCATGGCCGGCTGATAGGGTGTGCACCATGTGCAATGGCACAGGGCCCCCATTTACTTAGGGCCACAAATTTTTTACTTCTTTCACTACATGCATGTATAAAATATAAAAACCCAATGTGTTTGTTAGCCTTAATTTTATATAAGTCGAACAAGAATGTTATCGGTCTTATAAAGTCAAACTGGGTCTTGTATTGTAATAGGCTAGTCGGGTTCAACGGGCTTGGATTGTAAGCTAGTAATGTCCAAGTAACGGGCCAAAGCCCAACACAAGCCAAGCCCGGCCCATTACCAAAGCCCATACGCCTCACTATTGGCTTAGGGTATAAATAGACCCTCTCTACACATAGAGAGGGTGTTGGTTACCATTTGCATAGGTTGTGTGTGTGTGTAATCTTCCATCTCTAGTTTTCTCTCTAATAAATCTTCCAACTTTTCTATTATCTCTTTTCTACTTTTTGCTTATTAGTATAGCTTATTGTTGTGAAATGGATTAAGCTTTTGGGATAACATTTGGTATCATTAGCCACGGGTGGGTTTAGTGTTTGTATTTTTTTTTGTGGTTTCGTTGTGATAGTATAGCTTATTCTTGGTTTGGCGTTAAAAGCTTATTTTTTACTCTCTTCCCTTTCTTTCCTTCTTTCTCTATTCGGTTTATTTGTGGTTTTGTTTAGAACTAGAGTAAAATACATAAGGACCGAACGAGTGTAAGATTGCAAGGACCGAACGAGTGACATCAACAAGGACCGAACGAGCAACATTCAAAGAGGATCGAACGAGTGAAACAACTCAAGGATCGAACGAGGAGAATCTTTATAGGATCGAACTAGTGATGATCGAACTAGTGAGGATCGAACTAGTGAGGATCGAATTAGTGAGGATCGAACTAGTGAGGATCGAACTAGTGAGGATCGAACTAGTGAGGATCGAATAAGTGAGGATCGAACTAGTGAGGATCGAATTAGTGAGGATCGAACTAGTGAGGATCGAACTAGTGAGGATCAAACTAGTGAGGATCGAATTAGTAAGGATCGAACTAGTGAGGATCGAATTAGTAAGGATCAAACTAGTGAGGGTCGAATTAGTGAGGATCGAACTAGTGAGGATCGAACTAGTGAAGATCGAACTAGAGTGAACCGAACGAGTGGTGTTTTTCTTTTGGGACCGAACTAGTAAATTCATTGAGAACCGAACTAATGAACCGAACTAGCAGAGGACCGAACTAGTAATTTTTTATTTTTACGGTTTCTTCTTGATTTTGTAAAATCCCGCGAAAGATGCAATTCTTTTC
>BQNB010022343.1:0-63112 GCA_026074375.1 Tanacetum coccineum | reverse complement strand
ATTTCATCTTTACTTAAAAATCAAAAACATAGTAAAGTTAGAATAAGTAGCTTTTTAATCAGGCTTTTTCTTTGCTTATTTTATTTTTAAAATGCTTTTTGAAAGTTGTTTTAAGTAGTATTCTAAGTATACCTTTTAGGGTAATAATCCAAAAGTCCATGAGGATCCTTTAGCTTATTGAAAAATAAGCTCAAAGGTGCCTTATAGGGTTGTTTGGGTTAACAGTTACACCATAAGTGTTTATTTCTTTATTTTAGCTTATCTGCTTATTGTTAATTAATTCATATTTAGGATTTTTTTAGCTATTTAGGTTAGTATAAGCCCATTTTAGCTTATTTGGTTTTGCCATTGGCTTATTTGACTTATTTGGCTTTATAGTATAATTATTTAAGTTTTTTAGCTTTTCTGTCTATCTAGTATCATTTGATGCTTAGTTTTGTTTTTAATGAGCATTCTTAACTTAGCATTATTGTCTGTCCTTAGCTTATTTTAAATTTCATTGCTTATAGTTTTAAATTGGCCAAATACAGTTAGCCTTTTAGTGTTTAGTTTAGTTTAAGTATTTCTATCATTTAACTGCATATTTTGAGCTATATTTTAGTTAAAAAAAAAGTTGTTTCAAAAAGTTAGCTATATTTTTTTAGTAATTAGCAAAAGTTTATAAAAAAATAGGCAAAAATAAAAACACTTTGGAAAGGTGGAGCAAGGCTCGAACCCGGGACCTCTACCACCCTCCCAAGCGTTTTATCCCCCACACTCCCAACCATTGTGCTACAATAGCTCATCCGTTATAACTTTACAAAATCTATTATTTATATACAATTTAGACTTTTAGTTTAATAAGCTGTTTTTACTTATTATACAGCTTATTCAATAAGCTGTCTTACAAATTTTATTTTTCTTAGATTCTTAACTATTCAAACTACTTTCATAATTTTTTCAAGAATTTTTTATAAAACTTTTAGTATTTTTTATATTTAATTTTCTTTAAAATCGTTTTTAATTCATAAAAAATTATAAAAAAGTCAAAAAAATATAATTCTTTTTAAGAAAATTTTCTTTCATCATATAGTTTCTAGGAAAAATAGTTTTGCTTCTATAGGGTTTAAATTGCAAAATTTTATTTTTTAAAGAACGGGATTTCTCCCGGTTTAACATTTTTGTGTTTTTTTAAGCTCTAAGCATCTCCGGTTCGTTCCTAGTTTCGTTAATCTTACTTTTTAGTAAAAACCAAAAAGATCATTTTAGGACTTAATTTTGTTGATTTAGGTTTTTTAGGTCCCGCTTAGGATTCCTGATTTGCGTTTTTAGTTAAAATTTAATTTCCCGTTATTATTTTTTTCGTAGTTAGGGTTAATTATCCCTTTATTTGCTCACTATTAGAATTTTAGAAAAAAAATTATCTTTGAACCAATTCAAGTCATTGTCCAAATAACAAACGAGCTCTCAATTTCATAAATCTTTAGAAAAACGACCTGGTAATCACTTACCGGTTTCTTACGTAGAATATTTTTGTGTAGAAATTGCTACTAATCTTTGTCCTCAAGGATTTTTAGTAATTTTCTTTATACTTATATATTATACGTATTATAATTGGTTTCTATACGATCAATTTTTGGCGCCGCTGCCGGGGATTTGTGATTAAGATTCTTTCGTTTGCAGTTTGTCGATCGTGATTTGGAGAACCTTTCGTCTTCAAAAGTTACGCTTTTAAGAAAATCAAAAATACAAAAAAATTTAAAATATAAAAAGTAAAAAAATATTTTTCTTTTCTTTTTAGTATAAGTAGAAGATTAATAAATAAATAAAATACAAAAATATTTGCTCTTTCGGATTTTTCGATTTTTCTTGTGAATTCATTAATATAAGAAATAAAAAATTACAAAGTTGGTAAAAGAACACCAATAAATAATACTTTCAATTGAAGTATTATCCATCAATAAGTTCCCAAGCCAAAGATTAAAAAATTACCGTCTTGTGTCACTTATGAAAAAGGCGCACCTCTTTTGTAACATTTATTTACTTAAGAGAGTTACCCTAAGTTTGTTGATTATTCGGTAAACAAAAAAATTTCTTTTCTCATTTCTTTTCTCATTTCATTTGTCTGATTAGTGCATGCGGCACTAGAAATTCCAATTTTCTAAATAATTCAAACGTAACCATTCCGAGACGTCGAAATAAAGGATGTGCTTCAAACATAGTCGAACCTGAGTTTCGTACTATCGTTGCACCAATGGCGGAACGTACAATGGAAGAGCTACTCCGAACACCCACGGAAGGGTACGGAGAAGCTATCGTTTTACCATAAATTAATGCTGATAATTTTGAGATTAAAACAAATTTGTTACAATTGGTTCAAGCAAACCCGTTTCACGGTTTAGAGAACGAAAATCCTCATGCTCATATCAATAGTTTCAAAAGGATTACCTCGACTCTACGATTTAGGAATGTGCCAAACGATGTGATTAAGCTAATGATGTTTCCATATTCGCTCGAGGGGGCTGCTAAAACCTGGTACGAGAAAGAACCTCCTAATTCAATCTTGACTTGGGAGGATCTCGTTACCAAATTCGTGAATCAATTTTTCCCTCCTTCGAAAACGACTCACTTAAAGAATAAAATCTCTCGATTTACCCAAAAATTCGATGAGTCTTTTAGTGAAGCGTGGGAACGATTTAAGGAAATGCTTAGAGCTTGTCCTCACCACGGATTTATGGAGTTAACTCAAGTTGATACCTTTTATAATGTTTTAAGCGAAAATGATCAAGACTCCTTAAATGCTGCGGCGGGTGGAAATCTTTTGAGTAAGACGACTAGAGAAGCTTTAAATATAATTAAAAACAAATCAAAAGTGCGTTATTCACGAAACAAACCAAATGCTTCTAGGATGAATACGACTTCTAAGGAAAGTGTTAGTAAGACGGATGAGAGAATTGATAAGCTTGCGGATCAACTTTCGACCTTAGTCGAGATTGTTTCTACGAAAGTTGTCACTCCCGCTCCGGTTAAAGCGGTTGAGGAAACTTGCGTTACTTGTGGTGGTGCCCATTCTTGGTATAATTGTCCGACTACCGATAACAATCAAGCTAGTGTTTGTGCGACTACGGGTACTTACAATCAAGTTAACCCTCCGAACCGTGTTAGTAATCAAATGGCACCACCAGGTTTTGCTCCGGTGCAAAACAATGGTCAAAATAGGTTTAATCAAAATCAAGGTCAAGGGAATAATTTTAATCGGGGAAATAATTTTCATGGTAATCAAGGTTTTCAAGCTCAAAATAATCATGCTTCGAATTTTCAAAACCAACCAAAACCGTTTCAAGTGCCTAATAATCAAGTTTAATAAGAGATTTCAAATGATTTTTCAAGTTACAAGAGGAATAACGATCAAATGTTAAGAAACATGCAAAATCAAATCAACTCGTTGAAAGGAGACTGATTTGCAAATTGATCAACCCTTAGTAATATATAAATATAAATAAATATATAATACTTATAAATATACTTACAAGGATCAAAATCCACAAAATCAATGAAACCGGAAGTAGTATATATGTCCCGGCGTCGTATACCCAGAAACGAGGAGAGAATTGGAAAGTCAAAAGTCGGTTTGATATTTGATGTTTGAATGGAAAAGATTTTGAGTTGTTTTTTCTAATTTCTATGAATAAAATGCAAAAACGAATGCGGGAAAACTAAAAACGAAAGTTAAAAGTGATTTAAACGTAAAAACGAAAACCAAAAACGTAAAAACACGAGTTTAAAAAAAAACTATATTATCAAAATCATTTAAACCCTAAAATGATGTTTAAAATGTTTATCCTATTCTAAAATAACTAAATTAAAAGAAAAATTAAAGAAAATTCTAAAACAGTGGTTTAAAAGGGTTAAAAATGAAGAAAACGAAAACCGGGTACGAAACCCGTTCTTTAAAAACTAAAATTTTGCAAAAATGACCCTACTAAAGTTTTTCTATTTTTCCTAAGACAATATGACAAAAGAAAAATTTTCTCAATAAAAAAAGGTATTATATTTTTTTTTTGATTTTTATTTAATTTTTTAATAATTAAAAAACAGTTTTAAAGAAAATAAATGATAAAAAATAGAAAACAAAATGGGAAAAATCTCAAAAAATTAAGGAAAGTAGCTAAAAGAAAGATGGATCTATGAAAAATAAGCTGGTGGTCCCAGCTTATCAAATAAGCCACGAAATAAGCCAAAAACAGCTTATGGGCTTATGGGCTTATGGGCTTATGGGCTAAAAAAGGTATAAATGATTAATTTTGCAAACAATAGCTGGATGAGCTATTGTAGCAAAGTGGTTAGTGTGTGTTTGTGGTGTGTCGTGTGTGCAAAGGGGAAGGTTCAGGGTTCGAGCCTAGGCCTCTCTCTTTTTATAAAACTTTTTTTCTTTTTTTTAAACTTGTAAAACACCTAAAAATAAGCTAATTTAAAAAAGGCAATATTTTTGAAACTTAGGAATAAGCTGAAAAATAAGCACAAAGGGTGGCAGACTTAACTAATTTAACTAAGCATATATAAGCTACTAGGGAAAAATAAGCTAAGGCTAAGCTAAATAAGCAATACAACTAATAAGCAAAAAGCACAAAAATGAACTAAGGAAATCTAACAGATAAGCACAAAATTAAGCAACTAAAAAGGCAGTTTGCTAATTCACACTAAGACTAAAAGAACTTAACTGTTTGGCATTTTAAGATAATTAAGCTAGTGAAAACAAGAAGTAAGCAAAAAAACAAGTGTGTCCTAATCCCAATAAGCAAAGACAAACCAAAATAAGCTAACAGCCACAAACAGATAAGCCATAAAAGGCAAATAAGCTATAAGCACAAAATTGGCAGACAAACAGGCCAAAGGGGCACCTTTAGGGCTTATTTTTAAGCCCTTAGAGTGGTTTTTGGCTTTCTGGCTTATAGGAGCTTAAAGAGTAGCTTATAGGCTTCCTAAAAAATCAATAAGATTAAAACTTGAAGCAAAAATAAGCACTAAAAAGAAGGGCTAAAAAGGGGCTTTTGCACCAGGGGAGGCTTTTTCAGATTTAAGGTGCTAAAAGCAGGCTTTGCTAATAAGCCACCCAAATAAGCTTAAAATGAAAAGTTAGCTAAAAACAGATGGACACAAGCTCTAAATGAGCTTGTGTACCAAAAATTAGAGGCTAGAAACAAGATTTAAGATCTGATATCTAGGAATGAAAAGAGAGGTTTTAAAACTAAAGAAATTGACTAAATAAGTTTGACAGTTTTTAGAAAAGGTACAAGGTAAACTTAGAAAACACTACACCACTCTATTATAACACCCAAATGAACATAAAAACAAGACTCAAAAACAGACATGAACACAACATCAAATAAGCAATGTACCAACTGTTATATCACCACAGTTTGAACATACCCTTTAGAAAAACTTGAAAACTAATTTTTAGAACTAAAAACCTTGAAAAATTGCTTAACTACTACTTACAAAAAAACTGCCAAAAGTTGGCTAATTGACCCACTTGGTGTTTTAAACTCAATTGACCCGTTTTCACCCTTAACCCAAACACTTCTTTAAGTCCTAAAATCCAAATTTTAAACTGATTTAAAGGGTTTTAAGCCAAGGTTTTTGAAAAACATTTAACAACTAATAAATAGCAAGCAATAATAAGCACAAATGACACAATAAAAAGCACTAGAATAAGCAGATAAGATATAAGCAGTTTATAAGCAAATTTGGCAGTTTTAAGCACAAGCTCAAACTAAATAACAACCAAGCAATAAAAGGCACACATAAGCATAAAGAAACATAAATAAGCACAAAAAAGCATAAATAAGCACAATATAAGCATTGCTACAGTAAAAAGCAAAAAAATGGAAAAATAAGAAAACTTACCAAGCCCTTGCTCAAAACAGGGCAAATATAAGATTCTACAAGCTCTAGCTTGTCAAAGACAAGCTAGTGAGGTCTTAAAAGCTCTTCCAAGGCTAGCTTTTCTTCCAATAAGCTGAGGTATTTGAGGGGTGACCCTTTTTTTGTGATTTTTGATTTTTTAGGACAGAATTTAAGACAAATGTTTTTTTAAGCTTTAGATGTCTCAAAAGCTTATACAAGGCTTATAAAACAGTTTTTAAATGAACAAGTAGCTTATATGACAAAAAGTGAAAATTTCATTAATTTAAAAAATAACAGTGCAAGTATTTAAAAGACAAAGATTAAAAGACAGTTAAACTAAATTGCAATATATTAAATTTGGTGCAAATAATGTTACAAGCTTTTGACTCTTACAAAATTCGACACTCCTCTAAACTAAGTCACATAAGCCCTATAAATACTAAAACTTGAGGTCTTGAGCTGTCTCTTTGGTCTTTTGTCTTCTTCTTGGTTGTGTTTCTTTGCTGAGACAGACACATGTGTGTTTGTTGTGTGAGAGTAAGCCCCAAGTTCATCCTAGCCATCAAATTGCCTTTGAGCCCAAGTCAATAAATCACGACCCTTGATTTTTTTATTTCCTTTATTTTGGGGGCCACCCCCCCCATTTGCCTAATAGTATCTTCTAGGATTGCCAAGCTGTCTAGTTGCCATGTGGGGGTGGGGAAGGGTGGTGGTGATAGTTTTGGCAGTTTATGAACATGTGCCACGAGGTTAATGAAAGTTTTAAGGTAGGTGGGGTGTCAACTGTCGGGGAAATTGGGAAGATGTACAGTGTTTGTTTCATATGACAACGACTTATTTTATTTTTGAAAATTTTTAAATTTTTTCATTTTTTTGGTATTTTTCAAAAATTTTGGTGGTAAAAACGGGATTACGTGAAAACAACGACTGCAGGCATAATCAAATCGAAGATCCCCCCATACTAAGACTAAACATTGTCCTCAATGTTTTAAGAAGGGTCTCTACGTAAATCCTAAGCCGTTTATTAAGTATGCTTAAAGATAAACGTTAGTCGATAAGATTTGGATATCGGATTCCCAAATGAAGCTGAGGATGTGAATCTCTTGGTGAATGAAGGACAAAACCGTGAGGCTTCAAAAATCCAGGACATCCTGGACAATAAACAAAACAAACACGAAACACAGATAATGGAAGAGGCAAGCCTCCTCACAACAAAAACACTTATTCATTACTACTACTACTATTAATTAATAATTAGGATAAGCATGGGTTGCCACCCACGAAGCGCTTGTTTTAAGGTCATTGGCTTGACCTAACCCCCAATACATGACTGGTCAAAGGGAATAGAATTGGAGACACTGAACATCCAAGACTCGATGTCCTCTTGGTAAGAGCAAGTAAAAATCTCCATCGGGCTTTCAAGAATTTTGGTGACTTTGAAAGCTTTAGTGCCCCGATGAGATAATTCCGGGAGAAGAGAGGTAATTGGCTTGAAATAGTAGGTATCAATGAAACATCCAAGTGCAATAACATCCTCCTCTCTTATATAACTGTTGCCTCAGCCGACGATCTACCTCAATCCTTTATTGCATCTCACAAAAAGGTGAACTTGTCACATAATTGATTAAGAAGCTAATGCATCCAAGCGTCTTCAATACCTTTTTCTGACTCAGTGCGTACAAGACATGTTTATTACACCTCGGTTAGGTTCATCGTCGCCCCATCTCAGTTAAACTCACCAAAACTGCCCATTGATCTATCTCAGATCAAATCATAAAAATAATAATGAGTCTCACATTATTATGTTATGAAATAAACAGTTTGTAAACACCAAACCAAAACAATAAGAAGTAACCAAGCCATAACCATCACATCGTCTAAAATCCAAGGGCGTCTGAGGACCTATAATACTAGCAACAATAACAAATAGTATCGGACAAGGCAAGCAGAAGAAACCATAAGCAGACCAGTAGGAACCATAAAGCCTATCAGCAGGAATGATATAACCAGTAGTAACTCATAACCACCAGTATGAATCAGAATATACAACCAGTAGGAACCGTATAAGCACCAGAAGGAACCATCGTAAGACCAGTAGTAACCGAGAAGACAACCAGTAGGAATAATAAGTAACCAGCAGCAATCGAAACATACAATCAGCACTAATAGAAACGTGACCAGAAGTAACCATGAGTGCAACAATATACACGAAGTCCACAAAACTTATCCACAATACTTTGTCAATATCCAATCACGATCAAAAGGAGCTGGTTGGCCTATTTACTTCATTTATCATTGCAGCCCAAAATGTCCTCCAGAAGTTACGAATAAAAAACAATACACATTATGACTTTCCACAATTCACTCCATAAAGTCAGGAAGTAGGTTTGCTAAATCTTGATAAAACCAAAAATCTCCCTCCGTATCATGATAATCAATCGAGTGGCAATCCCATTCCGATTTCGAAACCCGAGACCAAGTCTTCTTCTTCTTCCCCCACACTTATCTCCCTCAAAGAAAGTGAGTTAATTTGGGAAGAATTCGAAGCTTATCTCGCAAGAGATTCATTTCCACCAGGAAATCTTAATCCCTCATCTCTTCTCCCTCTTTTTCATAATTCTTTAAGTGGCAGTACCAACTCTTCTTCACCTAGTCTCTACATTTTTGAGACTAGCAACTATTTTCTTGAGGAGTTCGCCGATGAACTCGCTCATATCACATTTCCACCAGGAAATGATGATCTTCCCTTTGATGCCGAATCCGATCTTCTAGAATTAGAGTATTTGCTTAACCATGATCCTATCAAGGATATGGATTCTATTCTCGAAGATTCGGTTGATGAAAATTCTCTTGATGACAATCTTGATGATACCATTTCTGAGATGTTCACCGATGAACATGCTCTTGATTACTCATCCCCACCATTATGGGATGATTATGATGATAATCTTTTTGATCATGAGACCGTTAATGATGATACTTATGATGATCCATTTGACTTCAAGGAAGAGAAAATCAAAGATTCTAAAATCTTGATTGATGAACTTGATCTTCCTGAATCAAATAATGTCCTTCCTTTTCTCGAGTGTGACTCGGTTTTCTATGAGGATTTTTCCGAGGTTGATGCTTTGTCTTCAACCAACAACGAGGACAAGGTATTTAATCCGGGTATACTCATTCATGAGAACCTCTTTGAAGTCACCAACTTTGCAACACCGGATAAGAATGTAAAGAAGACCACTAATGCTTCTTTAATTCTTGAGGATTTTAATCCTCCTCTTTATGAACTTCCGTTCCACAAAGAAGTTCCCGGGCTAGGAGCTTTACTCTCGTTTTCACCCAAAAATGAGGAAAAAGTCTACAACCCTGGGATTCTAACTTCTAAAAGAGTTCATACCTCTCTTCTCCCGGAACTATCTCATCGGGGCACTAAAGCTTTCAAAGTTACCAAAATTCTTGAAAGCCCGATGAAGATTTTTCCTTGCTCTTACCAGGAGGACATCCGAGTCTTGGATGTCCTGTGTTTCTACTTCTACCCCCCTTGACAAGCTCAAGTATGGGGGATTAGGTCAATCTAAGTGACCTAAAACAAGCGCTTCGTGGGAGGCACCCCATGCTTATCCTAGTATTATCATAGTAGTAGTAGTATGGTAGTAAAAAATAAGTGTTTTTTTTGTTGTGAGAAGGCTCGCCTCTTTCCTTTTCCATGTTTTGTGCTTTGTGTTGTATTGTCCAGGATGTCCCGAATTTTTGAAGCCTCTCGTGCTCGCGGTTTTGTCCTTCGATCATACGAGCTTCAAATCCTCAGCTTCATTTCAGAATCTGATATCCTAATATTATCGACTAACGTTTATCTTTAAATATACCTAATAAACGGCTTAGGATTTACGTAGAGACCCTTCGTAAAACATTGAGGACAATGTTGGACAATGTTCAGTTCTAGTATGGGGGATCTATCGATTTGATTATGCCTGCAGTCATTGTTTTCGCATAATCCCGTTTTTACCACCAAAATTCCAAAAAAATTGAAAAAATTTCAAAAATAAAATAAGTGTTTTGTCATAATTTTGATTTTCCTGCTGGGTAAAATAAGAATAAATGTTGACTCGCATTCGATGCGTGTGAGCTCTAGCTTGTTCTTAACTTTTAGACTAAGCATTCACGGATCTTTGCGAAGAACGAAAAATAATAGAGTTAATTATGAGTTGGATGCTAAAACAAGGATTATTTGGAAATCTAAGAGTATAAGTGTATTGATTATGTGGCTTTTTATCCATAAGCTTCCTAACAGGATAATATATACGTGCTATTTTTGAAAAATTAAACTTAAGATCACAATTTTTTAAAGTATAGTCGATATCAATAATTTTAGTTCAAATTTATACTTAAATTTTCTTAACTAATTTTTTATCTATTTCATGGTTAATATAAGTATAAAAAACTGTTGATGAGAAATGTTTGGTAGTAAGAATAATAAAACTGGTGGCTGATAAAAGTTTGATACATCTTGCCAGCTCACACGCGATGTTGCAGCTTCTAAAGAAAGCCAATAGATAAGAATAATAATCGAGACTGATAAACAGTTTGCCTGCATTTGCGGACGCCACAAACGATGTTTGAGCCTTCTAATAATGGTCAAGGATATCATTTAGTTTAATGGATGTGTAATTATATTAAGTGTAATAAATGTGGATTTATTATAATATAAGGGAAAATCTTTTTTTCTTAAATTTTATTATGCTTTGAAACCTAAGACTTATTCCGTTTTTTAAATTATGATTTTATGTATAACGGGAAGCCTAAGAAGTTTTTTTTTTGAATACGGAAGGTCGGTGAGTCCCGATTACTAGTCTTTGTGGGTGTCAAAAGCCTAGTCACTTAGCCGGAGGTGGGATGTGCCAAGAAAAAGTCGTTTCATGGGATGATCTCGCCTTCAAACTCGATTAGTCTGGGTGGAACGTGAAGCATGAATTTTGCCAAACGTTGATCCATAGTTGAAATTCAAAACCGGCACATGCACCTAATATTATATATTGTAGGGAGTGAAAGTTCAACAAGTTTTAAAATATGAGTATGTGTTAGGCTTTTAACTTATATTTGACGGTGATTTCGTTTTAAGCTTGGGTTGGAATAAATGAAAAGTCGGGAATGATGAATTTATCCTTTTTGGGGCATTTTAGGATTGAAATGTTTCTTGTTCTGTGATCCCTAAAAGTTATAAAAATAACGAAAGTCGAATATGCTAGTTAGTTGCTAAGAATAAGAAAAAGGAAAAATACAAAAATATATGTGGAATATGTATAAATATTTAAAATTGTCAAAACGGGGCTTTTCTAAACTATTGATTCTTTCATTCCCCTTGATGAACACTTGGCTACTTTTTGAGGTTATTAGTCGAGGGGGATTGAGATTCTTAGTTTTCTTAAGTGTTTACTTATAGCATTGCCTGAGGACACGGCAATAGTTTAGTATGGGGGATTTTAATCTTTAGATCGGATGTAATTTGTTTCATGACGTTCACACATCGGCGTGTCATTGTTCATGTGGGTTTTAGAAGCGTTTCCATTTCTAAGCTCATTATATTTGTTACGTATATCTTGCAATTCTTCATTTAAGCTTATAATTTGAGAATCCATAGCCTTCATTTTTTCCATAAATCGAGAATTATCAGTATTACTATCACTTCCATCGGCAAAAGCAACAGATTTTCGATGATGTTCATTTTTAGATTTAATGGGCCAATCATGTTCGAAAAGGACTTTATCCTCGAGAAATTGAAAAGCTTGATTTGGACTTTTGTAGAGGAAGATTCCTCCAGCCGTTATGTCTAGGATTCTTTGAGTAGGGTTTCGTCTAGACCGTGATGATAGATATTTGAATAATAGCTCCTTTGGTCATACCGTGCCATGAAATTTTCGAAGCATGTTCTTAAGTCGTAACCAGGCTTCGGTTAGACTTTCACATACGTTTTGAGAGAAATTTCTGATTTCAAGCAAAAGACGGTTAAATAACGAAGGTGGAAAGAATTTGTTTATAAAGGCTCTTCTAATTTGTTCCCACGATGTTATAGACTCTTCAATTTAGTTCATTTTTAACCAGAATTTAGCTTTATCGCACAAAGATAAGGGAAAGATCATAAGCTTGACAGCTTCACTTTGAGTTTTACCATATCTGAACATGTTGCAGATTGCGAGAAATTCACGGATGTGGTCATACGGATCGGCCCGCAAATAATCCATCGAATTAATTTCCGAAATCATTTTAAGGGAGTAGTCATATTGATAACAAAGTTGTCATCTACATTGGGTGTACAATGGCAGAATTAGGAGGTCGGTTGCTGCTACAATCTTGGCAGTTTTCCACATACGGCGTCCAATTAAGAATAGTGATCATGGGATTGAGGATTATTATTTCTTGGAGCGAGTAAATTTGGGTCTGGTTGACATCCTCTTCAGGTATAATTTTATGATGATAAAGTCATTAACGATAGGATGTTCGGTGTGGAAGATTTGAGCTGATTCGATTTCGAATTGAGTCTTTTTTTGATAATTTTAAATTTACAGACCTTTTTTATTATATTTTATGTAATTTATATATTGAACTTTCTAGTAGTTTTTTGAAATAATTAAGGATTTTACATACGTTAAGCATTTTGCAAAAAGACATTTATATATATATATATATATATTTTTATTTATATATATATATATATATATATATATATATATATATATATAGAATATAATTAAGGCTAATAGGATAATATTCGAAATAAAATAAATTATTTTCATATATTTACATTTTTATTAATTTATTAAATTTATATATATTATATATATTTTAATTTAATTATATAGCAAATAAGGATAAATAAATAAAAGAAAAAAAATTGGATAGGTAGAGTGGGCGTACTTAGGAAAAGTGCGCCGGCTTTTTTAGAAATTTTGTGTTTTTTTCCGAATATTATGATAAACTAGATAATTACAAATACACAAGGCATATAATCAGATAAAATATAATTCTAAATGATTATAGAACCTAAGACTAGCAGATTGGAGGGGGGTTTGGTTTTGGTTTTTGAAACAAAACTCTGTTTGTGAAAAATCTGCAGAAAGTGCGGCGCACTTAGTTAAAGTGCGGCGTACTTTCTGGGTTTACAAGAAAACCGGCGCACAAATAAGATGTGTGGCGTACTTCCTGGAGAAAAATTATTTTTGGTTTCCGTTTGCCAGAAAACGGGATGGCGGGTTTGAAAATTTTTGAGAAACAAAATAGCACCAGAAATAAGCAACAAACTATAACAACTTAAACAATTCCCCGGCAACGGCGCTAAAAACTTGATGTGTGTTTTCCAAGCTTTTTAAAAAATATTTTTATAATACTAGGCAATAACCGATTTTTACAAAACAAAAACACTCAGGAGGTTTACCCGTTCGTGTATAGTATGCTTTAGGTAAGTCCAGATAGTTCACGGGGAAATAAAGTTTTCACAGTTTGTAATTAAGGTGCCAAGGGTTAATAAAAGATTGTCACGGATCAATTTAATCAACTCTTGATATTATCGGACTATTATAACGAAAGCAATTATTAAGGATTGATTTAAGCAAATGATTATGGTATGTCTGTTTAGGCAAAGATCAATTTTGATAATGGATGTGTTTGAAATAGTGTTTATTAAGTTTAGGAAAATAGAGTTATCACAAGTTATAATTCCTTTCGGCCTTTAAATTATAACTTGTGATTATATCGATTAATAACAAACAACTCCTTGTTAGGCTTTTATAAGTTATTATAACGATATGAATAAGTGGAAATGGATAAAACATAAGTTTATAAGTATCCTTTCGGCCTTTACACTTAGAAAATTATGTTTAACCATTTCAATAAAGACATATCCAAACACTTCATATCCAAGATCACATTATGCCCAAACAAACATAATACAACTACTCCATGATCAAAGTAACAAAACACATAACATTCATACATGGATAACAAAGATTTTTATTCAAAAGTGAGAAAAAGATTCATACCAATTTCCAAGAGAAAGTATGGTGATTTCACAAGAATTTAACAGAAAACACTTTATTATATTCAAAGCAAAATCCGGAAACTATGAACAATTCTGTCACAATCGCTTATAGATTTGAAATAAGACTATAACTATGCTTCTTTGATGGATCAAAACCTAAGAACAATGATGAACTTCAACCAAGATTATCCAACTTCTTCAAGAACTTTGATTATAACGGTGGCGGTCGATGGTGGTGATGATGGTTGAATGGTGGTGATGGAGGAAAGGTTTTGCAAAGCCTGTAGCTAAAAAATAACCCTTTAAATGGTATCACCCTTCAATTCCACACTAAGTGGGATGATTTATGTTGGATGTGTGTGTGAGGATTGTGTGTAAAATGGGGTGGATTATGCCTCTATATATAGGCTAAAATCGGGCAGAAAGTGCGGCGCACTTCTGAAATTGTGCGGCGGTTTTAGGGAGTTAATGCACTCAGCATTCATTGGGACTTTAGCCGTTTCTTTGGGAAGATTGAACGAGAGTGCGGCGCACAAGAAATATTGTGCGGCGGTTTTGGGAACTTATGTGCTTAGTTTTGGAGTGAAACACTGGATTCTTCATAATACAAATGGTGCTTTCATTATCAATATAAATCTTGGTGTTCATGAAGTTAAATCCATAATCAAGCATTTGATTTTGGATCCAGAGCACCTGTCTACAACAATTAGCAGCAACAACATACTCTGCATCAGTAGTAGAGTTGGCAACTATTGCCTGCTTCTTGTATTGCCATGAGATCAGTCTCTTGCCAAGAAATTAACAACCTCCTGTTGTAGATTTCCTATCAAGACTAGCACCAGCATAATCACTATCTGAAAAAGCTTCCAAGTCAAATGGTGAATCTCTAGGATACCAAAGACCCAATTTAGATTGACCTTTCAAGTATCTAAAGATCCTCTTCACAACATGAAGATGTGAAGTCTTTGGTGTAACTTGGAACCTTGCACAGGCACACACAGTAAACATTATGTCAGGCCTAGAAGCTATTAAATACATCAATGATCCAATCATTGATCTGTATAAATGAACATCTACAGCTTCAGCTTCTTTATCTTTAACCAAAGCCTTATTTGTCTCTATGGGAGTGCTTGCTGTCTTTACTAAGGAGAAATCAAACTTTTTCAATATATCAGCCACATACTTGTCTTGGCTAATGAAGATTCCATCATCCTTCTGCTTTACTTGTAACCCTAAGAAGAAAGTGAGTTCCCCCATAGAACTCATCTGGAATTTCTTGTGCATCAAACTTTCAAATTCTGTACATAAAGACTTCTTAGTAGACCCAAAGATGATGTCATCTACATACACCTGAACTAACAGTATATCACCTTTGTCCTTCTTGATAAACAAAGTCTTATCTATGATCCCTTTTCTAAATCCATTTTCTATTAAGTAGGTAGACAAAGTCTCATACCAGGCTCTAGGAGCTTGATGAAGACCATATAAGGCCTTATCTACATTGTAAACCTTGTTAGGAAATCAAGGATCTTCAAAGCCAGGAGGTTGACATACATATACCTCCTCTTTTATTGTGCCATATAAAAAGGCACTCTTCACATCCATTTGGTACACAATGAACCCCATAAATGATGCATAGGCTAAAAATAACCTGATTGCTTCAATCCTAGCAATAGGAGTAAAAACCTCATCATAATCAATTCCTTCTTCTTGGGTGTAACCTTGTGCAACCAGTCTTGCCTTGTTTCTAACTACTATCCCTCTCTCATCCTTTTTGTTTCTATAAACCCATTTTGTTCCAATGGCATGTTTGCCTTTGGGTAAGTCTACCAATCTCCAAACCTTCTGCAATCTAAACTATAGTAACTCTTCTTGCATTGCCTCTACCCAGCTTGAATCTGCCAAAGCTTGAAGAACTTTCTTGGGTTCTATTTGAGAGAGAAAACAGGCAAATAAGCAGTTTTGATAATCTTTATGATTTGTTCTCCTCTGCTTGTTAATGTAACTGATCATAGCATGTTCTTCAGACATCTTGATCATCCTCCTTGTTTGAGTAGCTGAATTTATATCTCCAATGATCTGTTCTTTAGGATGGTCCTTGTGAATTCTAGTTATGGGAATAGGACTAACACTCATGTTTGTTCCTAAATTATTGAGGTCAGCCTCTACACCCACATCTTCATCATCATATGCATTACCAAATATACCAGTATTTTGAAGATTAGCAGTATCCTCCAAATCAGGCATGAGAGGATCAGTATGATAATCAACATTGGAAGGAGTAGCAGCATTAATAGGAGTTGAACCTTCATGATTTTCATAAGAGGACTCAGCAGCACTAACAGGAGTGAACATCCTGTAGGTACTGTTAGCATCCTTATCTTGTCCAAACACACTTTCAAACTCATTCCTTTGGTCTCTTGCTCTTCCTGGATCCACAATAGTAAAAGATGAACTAACAGCATTAACAGGTGAACTAACAGTATTAAGTCTGTTATTGCTGTTAGTGTTAGTAGCCTCCCATTGACCATTCATGTCACCTTCTTTTGCTGGATCCTCAACTCCATTCTTCTTTCCAGATCATCAGCAACTTCTTCTTCTGGGCTTATTGGATTTTGAGAATCAGAAGTCAAAAATGGTAGCAGAACATATTGTGGACCATGAACTGTCTCCTTTTCAGCTTGTCATGCATCAATATTTTCTTTGGTACCTGCATTACCATTAGTTTGATTCCCTGCAAAACTGGTTGATAATTCATTGACATGGTTAGAGTATCAATATCAAACATCCAGTTAGGTCTAGTTCCTGCAACATTTGGTTTGTTTTCAAGAAAATTTATGTGTAGGTTCTCCTCTACAATTTTGGTTCTAGTGTTAAATACTCTAAATGCTTTACTATTGATAGAGTATCCTATAAAGAAACCATCATCAGACTTTCCATCAAACTTACCTAGGTGATCTATGGTATTTAGAATTGTAACAGGACACCCAAATGGTCTCATGAAGCTTAAGGCAGGCTTTCTACCTAGAAAAAGTTCATAAGGGGTCTTGTTGTGAGGCTTGATAACTAACACTCTATTTTGGACATAGCAAGCAGTATTAACTGCTTCAGCCCAAAAAGTAGTTGGCAATTTGGAATCTGCTAGCATAGTTCTAGCTGCCTCTATTAGTGTCCTATTCTTTCTTTCAGCAACACCATTTTGCTGAGGAGTCCTAGCAACACTAAATTCTCTCCTAATACCCTTCATTTCACAGAACTCATTCATAATCCTATTCTTGAATTCAGTTCCATTGTCACATCTGATTGTTTTAACCTTATGATCTATTTAGTTTTCTATGCCAGTTATGAAGTTCTTAAGGATTTTAGGAGTCTCATCCTTAGTGGCCAAAAAGAAAACCTAACTGAATCTACTAAAGTCATCAGTGACAACTAGGCAGTAACTCCTTTTATTTATACTCCTTATTGAAACAGGGCCAAATAAGTCCATGTGTAATAACTGTAAAGGTTTGCAAATTGAGCTCACAGATTTGGTCTTACATGAGGCTTTGTGTTGCTTTCCCTTCTGACAAGCAACACAAGTATGGTCATTTTCAAAAAGCTTTGAAAGCAAACCTCTCACAAGGTTTCCCCTCACAAGTTTATTGATAGTTTTAAAGTTTATATGACCAAGTCTCCTATGCCATAAATTAGACTCGTCTATTATAGCCTTTGCAAATAAATAAGTCAAATCTCTTGAAGGAACAACATCCTTTAGATCAAAACTGTACATGTTGTTTTGCCTAGGAATTTTAAGCAAGACTTAACTTTTATCAAGTAGCTTAAAATCAGGAGATAGAACAAAACATTCAGTCTCAGTAAAAAGAACACTGTTTTTCTTGTCACACATTTGTGAGACAGAGAAAAGATTAAACTTTTCCTTCACAAAGTATACATATTCAAAGTCTAATTTCCCTGTTCTAATTTTACCTTTTCTAGTGATTTTACCTCCTTTAGCACTTCCTCCAAATGCAACCAATTCACCATCAATGTCTTGATAATCAAAAAGGTAAAACTTGTTCCCAGTCATATGTCTAGAGCATCCACTATCAAAGATCCCTTAATCCAGTAAAGCATATTATGGATTACCCTACACTCAAAATAAGAGAATTAGTTTCTCTTGGGGATCCAAGCCATTACTGACTTGAGTCTGCCTTGTGGATCAACATAGTCAAATCTTTTAGGAGTGTATGATCCACTGTCTTTGGAGATATGGTCTATTACATTTCCTTTTGGTCTCCAAATCTAGTATGCTGAGGTCTTAACAGCATTATCCCTTTTTCCCCCAGCAGCATTAACTACTGCTTTTGACCCAGCAGTAGTTACATTATTAACCCTGGCAGTATTAACTCTTGTATAGGTTTTAGTTGCTGATTTTTGGTTAAAAGGCCTTCTTGTATATGAATGTGCTTTAAAGTAAGAATATGTTATGGGTAATGCATCATTCACTTTTGGTTTAGGTGCAGCAGTATTAACATGCCTGGCAGTACTAACTGATACTGCTGCTCTATGAGAGCTTTGCTTAGCAATATTAACTGGTACTTGTCCAGACGTTGTCAAGACTGCTGTTGAAACAAAATTCCTTTTAGGATGTGGGTGAGTCAATTTATTTTGGTGGTTCACCCTCTGAGCATTGTTCCATACTGGTCTAACCTCCCTTTGACCAGTAACCCTTCCCTTGTTATTCAACACTGGTTTCTCAACCATTTTATTGTCATAAAAGTTACAATCCTTGATTAAATGGTTTAAGCTTCCACACACAAAACAAGCTTTCTTTGTAAATTCAAAACGATTCCTATTTCTTTTTTTGTCTCTAGGACTTTGACTTTTCCTAGGATACTCTGCTTGTCTATGTGTGTTTTCCTTATCAACCAAATTAATATTCTCACCAGATTTGACAAAATTGATTTTAGTGAACTTTGGTTTTGCCTGATTAGATTTGGGCCTAAACACACTATCATCGTCACTGTCAGACTCCCATTCTTCAATGAGAGGAGCACTAGACCTAACAGTTTTAGGCTTCTTTGCAACATCCTTACTAGTATTAGCTTTAGTTTCAGGCACACTAGTGGTGGTCTTTCTTACTGCAGACATAAAAGCAGTTTCATCTAACCCAGCAAAAGATAAGTCAGGTCTTTAGGGCATGAAGTTCCCTGTAGTAGGAGAGGGAACTGCATGAAACCCTTCAACTGTCTTAAATCTATCATTTACTGGATTATCATCCACATCACTATCTCTACTATTAAACACACTATGAACCACTTCACTCTCATTTATGTTCAATTCACTCTCATTTAATTGATTACCATAACCAAGACCAGTTTTATCATTAGCACTTATTTGACTATTAATCAGTTTAGTTAGATTTTTTGATGATTCTTCAAATTTTTCAAGTTTAAGTTTCAAATCATCCTTTTTTTAAGGCTTCTTCTAACTGATTTTTAAGGTCTTTGATTGAAATGTCTTTAACTTGGACATCATATTTCAAAAAAGCAATCTTTTCTTCATAAATAGCTTCATTTTTTTCATGAACAACTATCTTAGCCTCTAAAGATTCTAATCCCATTTGATAACCTATTATTTCTAGACTAGCCTTATTAAGCTGCTCTTTCTGTTTATCAAATTGTTCTTTTAAAGACTCATAGGATTTTAAACAAGCTTTGGAGAAAGTGGATACCTTAGTGTCTGAGCTTGATGAACTTTGCGATGTATAGGCCATTAGAGCAAAGTTTGTAGGCTCTTCATCAGCCTGAAAGCTTCAATCATAGCTACCTATACCATCTTGAACTACCAAAGCATTTGTAGAAGTCTCTACTGGTACAACCCTTCTTGCATTATCCCCATTCCTATTCCCTTGATTTCTTGGTACCCTACATTCTCTTGCAAAGTGACCTCTCCTGTGGCAGTTGTAACATTCAACCTTTGTTTTATCAAAGCCAACAGTTTCTTTACCATTGAAATTTAGATTCCTTCCAGTCTTCTTTATGAATCTCTTCAGCCTCATGGTAAGCATGGCCACCTGCCATTTGAGATCTATTTCTTCAAGGTCATCAAAATCAATCTGCTCTAGATTTTCATTATCCAGTTGTGGACTATTAGATTGAGTGGCAAAGAAGGAGAACATGACATCATCAGCATAGGTTGAGGTAGAAGCTTGTCCCTTTGAACCAGCAGTAGAAACATCATGAGTAGTATTAACTGCTTCATTAGTACTGCTAGTGTTTTATGAAGATACAAAAGCCGTATTTTGAGAATTTGGGTTTGTGCTTGACTGGCCTTTAATCTCAGCTTCAAAAACTTTCAAATTGTTGTACAAATCATCCATACTTAAGGTGTCTAGATCAACTTTATTTCTCATGATTAAGGCAATATTATTCCAGGCTGATGGTAGACTCCTTAATAGCTTCAGATTTGCATCTTCTTGAGAGATCTCTTCACCATGAATCTCTAATTGGCTGATGAGTTTTTGAAACCTATCATAGGTTTTGTCCAGCCCATCAGATCTTGATGCAACAAAATTTTTATATTGTTGCTTCAGTATGGTCTTCTGCATCTTCTTAGAGTCCTTGTTACCTCCAAACCTATTATTGATAGCTTCCCATAAGGACTTTGCATCCTTGCAGGAATAAAACTTCAGCAGGTGCTCATCTAGAATAGCTAATAACAGAGTACTTTTGGCTTTCAACTCATTCTTCCTAGCCAACCTTTATTCAGCAGTCTTTGGAGGAATAGGACCTTCAGCACTAGCACTGGCTGATGCAACCGCAACAGGTGCATCACCATTAATAATAACCTCCCATAGAGCATAGTCAGTATGAGTGAGGTATTGTTCCATCCTCATGCTCCAGAGCTCATAGTCTCTTGTTTTGAGCATAGGGAGTTTAAGTGCAGACAAGGTTTGGGTTGTTTCAGACTGTGACTCCATCTTTTCTTTAATTGTGAGATCTTGTGTAGATTTAGAATTCTTCTTATGCAAAGTTTCTCAACAAGCTCTGATACCACTTGTTGATCCCCTTTTGAATAGATCTTGATTTCCTTTAGCTTGTGTAAAGGTTAGTAACCTTGGATAAATCCAAAATTACTAAGACAGAAACTTTGTGTGATAACCTAAAGTTTATGCGGAATCTAGACTTTAAGCAATAAGAAGAATAACAATGAATACACAAGTAAACTAAACTTTTTTACTTCAATATAATGATCACTCTAAATAGTGATAGAATTACAACGAAAAACTTTGAAGCTATGTAAACGACTAACTATGAGATGTGTATTCTATGCACACCTCTAACTATGCTGTAGGGTTCCTTTTATACACCAAGGAAACCCTAATGGGCTTACAAAACGCGTATAATGATAATGCATATCTATTCCTAATTTAACTCATGCATATCATAATAGCAGTACTAACTATATAAGCCTAACAGCACTAACTATTAACTAACAGTACTAACTATACTTGCAGTACTAACAATGTACTAGCAGTACTAACTATTATAACTAGCAGCACTAATAACTTAGACTATTTTCTTCAAACTTCAACAACAGCATCAAGTTGAACCAGCAGCATTAACTTCCAAAACTAACAGTTGTAACTTTAGAAGCCTTCAATTCCCAACATAGAGGTGGAAACTTATCCACTTTGTTTCATTAACATTTGATTCTTCAAGAGGTTAGGTTTCTATTACCTATTTGTTTATTAATTGTGTGTTAAACTAGATCCATATCCGCAGCGTACTCGTAGTCGTTAATGATTAACAATTTATTTAAATTCCAACAAAAATCACCGAGTCCTTACAACATACCTTCTTTACTATATATTACAATAAAGGATATCACTGATATCTAAAAATTATGGTACAGAAAACCTTTACAGGGTCTGGTAAATCAGTAACAAGTATCTTTAGCTAATGACATAAACCATCAGAGGAGGGTTTTCCTGGGCTGTATAGAACGAATATCATAAACAGCACCCAACAAAGATCTCTTACTTCTAAAGGTAGCAGGCAAGTTTGGTAATGGGAAAACACGTTCACGTAAAAATAAATTACCATTAAACGGGGTCAGGGTTTGGTTTTACACATATAAGGCAATTCTGTCGTTTCTTGAAATATTTTTTAACTCGACAATTTAGTAATTATTAAAACTTGACAATTGATGGTTGTTCCTAGGCCTTCCCATTTAACCTCCAACACCGTACACTAGAGACAGATATTCGTATTTAAAGAAAAAGGTAAGCAACCAGTAAGTGTCATAAAAAAATACAAAATGGAAAAGAAGATGATATACCTGGATGTCATTAATGTATGTAAGTTTTTCAAACCAAACTGAATTTCTTTGCGAACAGACAAATAAAAGTTTCGTAAAAATCCCAAAAATAAGCAACTCCTATGTCCCCAAATTTGGTATAATCTAAGCCAAAATGAAATAAGATGGTTGGCAAAAGAAAAGTACCTGACAGCACTAGTAGGTACAATTCTATAGGTTTCCCCCATGTCTTTGTTCTTGTTGTACAATTCGGTATTCAATCCTTGCTTCTTAAACTGTATGATTATCTATGAAGAAATCATGATAAAGCTTGTAACATAAAGACGCCCAAAAGTTTTAATATTAAAAGAAAAAAAAGAGTCAGACCTGAGTGTTAGTACAAAATATGTAACGGGTTGGTAAGATGTGTTTAAATATTTATTGGGCTGGGCCAATGGGTAAGATCTTGTACTAAGCCAAGTAAAGAGATGAATTCATACACAATCAAAGGTAAACCGTTAGTCTTACCGTAGGGACGGACCCCACGATTAGACTCCGGCATGAAAGTAAGTACACATATTTGTCAGAGAATGTCAGAGTATGTGTGTGAAATATGATTAAAGAATCATACCTCGTGGGGTGTCAAAGTACCCCTTTTTATAGGTGAGCCAAATACTATGTTTTCCTAGTATTTTGCTTGGGCTTGTTAATGGATCAAAGTGGGCCCCTTGTCTAGTAAGGGTCTGTGGTAATCGTGATTTACGAACGTGGAATCCCCTCCATAGATGTGGAATCCCTTCTGCGGAGGGTCTGCCAGCGCGAGACTGGGCTTAGTTCTGGCCCATTGTGCTTTTTAATTGTTCTATTAGGCTTGGGCCCATGTAAGGGTTATGTAGTCCAGGCCCAAAGGCCGGCTCTACATAATATACGTCATCAAGTCCCCTCAGTCTAGTATGTCTATTGCGTGCGACTTTGTGGCGTGTGGTAGGTATTACTAGACTCATGTTCCGGTGTTGTCCTCTGCTCCTTCCGCAGTTGTTAGTTTCTCTGCGACGTTTCTTTTTCCTTGTTAGATGAGATGTGGGTGACGTGGCCTCTTTTTGGTCTTTCATATTCTGACTGATTTGACGGTTTAGTCCACTTGTTCAGTTGTCATCATTATTTTTTACTTTTGATCAAAACCGTTGACTCGGAGATCGTGGCCACGTGTAAACATCTGGAAAAACCTTAAATTTACTATACCGAGAGTATAAATACCTGATTTGGTTTTCACTGTTTTCTTTTTCATCTTCTCAAACTATAATCGCCATTGTTAAAAATTCTTCAAGCTCTCTAACTGTACCCTTTGTGCCCTTCTTCGAAGAACTTTAGGCTTTCAGGTTAGGCCTTAATCCTTGCTATTTTTATCATGGACAGTATTACGGATATAAAGTCAGTTCTTACTCAGAAAGCTCTTAAGATTTTTTGCGAAACGTTTCATATTCCTGATGAGGTTCATCCAGAATTGCCTAGCCCTAACCAAACAATTCATGAAATGCCTACTGGCAAGATAGGTGTATATAAAATTTCTTTGAGTATGCCAATTTTCGGTTACCTCTTTCCACTTTCCTTGTTAACGTGCTTAGACACTATCGCATCTATATATCTCAACCATCTGTTATTGCGGCCGCCAAAGTGTCTCATTTTGAGATCCTATGCCGTGTCCATGGCTTTGAGCCAACGGTGGGGTTGTTTTACTGTTTTTATGTGAACTCTAAAAATAAAGGTTGGATGTCATTCAGTAAGCGTCAGGGTAATGACGATGTTTGTTACACCAAACCTCTAGATTCTTTAATAGGCTGGAATGACCATTTCTTTTGGGTCGATGCATTGGCTTGTCCTGCCTCCATTCCGTGGAATACTAGTAAAAGTGTGTAGAAGGACCCTTTTCCAAAGTCTTCTGAATTTAACGCGGAACATTATGCTACCCTTGTTGCATATCCGACTCCGTTCCATAAGTATCCGGAACTATTCCTTTATTTGGTGGGAATAAGTCGCCACTATACCTTGGATGAGAATACTTATCTCGAGTTTCTCCATGATAATGATGAGGGTGGGTGTTTATTATTATACCTTATTTATGTTGTTGCCTTTTGATTATGTTTTCTGACCGTCTATTCTTTTGTGTATAAATGGATTTGCTCTCCTTTATTCGGACTGCCGATCCTACAAAAGTGAGGATTGGTGAGCGACAACATGCCAAAGACGAACATAAACTTTTGGATACTACTGTGGGGCGTGTTGTTCCGCTCCTGCCGATTGCCCTTGATCGTGCTGAAAGTGAGCTAGAAGCAAGTGTGGAGAAGCTTTTCGATGAGGGTGGTAACGGTAACCCAGCGGAGTAGGGTGATTCCGCAAGTGGTAGGCAGGGTGTTGGTATCAAGCTTGTTAGTGAAGCTGTGGAGACTGTTGTTGAGGACGTGGCTCCTTTGCAACCAAAGCGCAAAAAGAAACGGACAGCCGTAGTTATTGATGCTGGTGAACCCTCACATCCTGCAAAATGGTTAAGGGATGATCACGGAACTCCGGGTGGGGGTTCCGTAGGTGGTAAATCGATGTTAGTGGTCCAGCGGTTGCTTGTTGGGGCCGTACAAAATGCTGAAGTCAGGGGTGAAGTTGTTCCTACCATGCCCTTCGTAACATCTTATGTATCTGCCACTCTGAAGCATAAGGGTGAAGATCACACTAACTTGGTGGCTAACCTCCATAATGTTGGCCCCCCTCAAAGGTTCGTTATTTCTTCAGACTCTTCTCATCATTCCGACACTAATGTTACGGAGGCTGAAGTTGATTTTGTTGTCAGGTCTTCTGTTCTAATGATGATAGTGCCTACTACCGTTACCTCCACGGTTGATCCCGCTACAATTGTTAAAGAAAACTTTGTTGAATCCTCTCTTTTTGGTGGTGGTTCCTCTTCAGCTGGTGGAGCTGATCACACCATAGGTGGATTTTCTAACCTCATTGGCAGTGACTTTATTGTTAATGGTATCCATACTATCATCAGCCATGATACGGATCTTTAGAAGGTGTACGTACCCCAATGGAGCGTAACCAATAGGTCTGGCTTAGATGACAGTCGTGTTTGCCATGAAATGGTGGATGAATTTGCTCCTCCTAAGTTTTTTATGTTAATTCGTGGAGTGGAACACGACCAACTTTTCACTGAGTTCAATGTAGGGGCTTCGCGGCAGATGTCTTTAAGTGCTGAAGTGAGGATATGTGCTGAGTATAACATTAAAGAAAATAGGAGGTTGAAGTCTGTTGTTGATGAGCAAACGGAGCTGCTAAAGATCAGGGAAGGAAAGATTGAAAATTTCAAGGCACAACTTTTATTGAAGGAAGCAAAAGCTGCGGAGGCCATTCGCCTTCGTACCGAAGCCTCTAAGCTTGAAACTGTTAAGAAATCTCTTCAGGATGAAGTGCAAGCTTTAAAGGAACATAATGCCACCCTAGAGAAGGAGAAGAATGATCTGGATGTGAAGGTGTCCGATCTTGCAGCTTCAATTAAAGTTAGGGAGCACGAAGTTACGGATTTGGATGCTGTGGTTAATTCTGTAAAGTTTCATAATAACAATCTTGTGGGTCAGGTGCGTGTCTTTACTCTTAGGGTTTTTGCTTTCTTTCTCTCTTTTTTTCTTATCTGTATACTTTCGCGTGATTGCAGGTTCATGAGCTGGAGTCATCTTCTGCCAGACTCCAAGAGAAAGTGACAGTGTATGAGAACTGTATGTGTCAGCTTGAGAGATTCCAGGATGAATGGATGAAAGTTGTGAATGATAAATTCGACAAGCTATACACTGACTTTATTGAAATGGCCCTTCACTTGGAGGAGAAGTTCTATCCTCACCTTCTCACTACCATTGCCGGCTGCAGGTGGCTTCTTACCTACGGCATAGAGCTTGCTATCGCTAAGTGTTTAAACTCGCCTGAATATCTTTCTGCCCTTGGAGCGGCTATTAGTAAGGCTATTGAGAAAGGCATGCAAGATGGGTTAGCTGCTGGAATTACTCATGGCAAGAAAGGTAGGGTCTTGACGGATGTTGCTGAGTATAATCCTTCCGCGGAAGTTGATTACATTTCCGCTTTGCAACAACTTCAGAATGTAAACTTCTCCTTGCTTGTTGAGTTGAAGCTCAACAAGGATTCAAGCGTCAAAACTTTAATGAATATTCTTTGCCTAGAAGAAACTCTTGCTGAAAGGCTGGGTTTGAATGAGTCACAACCTCATGTTGACCAGCTGATGGTCCCAATTTATCATTCGCCAGACCAAACTGTCATTGGCGCTATCGCTCTTTCACTTGCCCTGGATGTTTCTAGTAGTTGTGTCCGGAGGATTAAGGACAATATTGCGAATCATAGGTCGGCTCTCTGTGATGTTTTTATTCCTTTAGCTGAGCCTTTCTCTACTGCGGTCTTAATGGGTACGGAAGGAACTTCCGGGGTTGTTCCTAGTATTACCACTGCTTTGTCTACAACTTTTGCTTCCACCAGCTTGGTTCCTCTCATTTCTACAGATGACTATGAGATTGTGAGTGCAGATGATCAAGTTGTTGCTAGTGAGGACGCTAATCCTTTCCCTAATGTTGACGATGCAGAACTGAATATTTAGTGATTTGTTAGGATGTCTGGCCTTGGTCGCATGTGACCTTTTTTGTTAGGGCCTTCTCTATGTAAACAATTTTTCTAAGTGTTTTTATCTGTTGAGTGCCACGGTCACTTGTGGCCTTTTTGTGTGCGACAACTTACACTTGTGCAATTTTTAATGTCTTAGTGTGTAACCATGAATTTGCTATCCTTTTAATATGATGATATGTTTATTTTGATAGTCTTTGTTTGAATATTTGTGGGTTATTCTCCCTACACTGGGTTTGCAATACCTCTTATGTATAATTGAGTGATTTTTGAGGTTACCCATCCTTTTGTTATACAGAATAACATTGATTGGGTCATGCCCTATTGCGTGTGCGTCTTAATCACATAAAGAATAACTTTGCAAAGTAAAGAACATAAAAAATTTAAAGTAAAATTTGTAAAGGTAGCTAAGCTTCACTTTTTTTATTAAAATTTCAAAAGACATTACAACGCGTAAATAAGATAGAGTGAAATGAATTACCCCCGCTGCAGAGTCTGCATGGGTGAACTGCTTACATTTTGTGAACGTAACACTTCTTAAGGTTGTTGATATTCCAAGTCCGCGGAAGCTGCTTTCCGTCACAATCCCTTAACTTATATGCGCCCTTTCCAAGTGATTTCGTGACCTCATATGGTCCTTCCTATTTGGGGCCAAGTTTCCCTGTATCTTTCGCACAGCTTGCCTCATTGTTATGGTACATGAGGTCTCCTGGTTTAAAACTTGTACTTCGAACTTTGGAGTTGTAATACCGTTCCATTTTTGCTTTGATTTTTGCTTCTCGTATTGCTGCTTGTTCTTTTCGTTCTTCCAATAGGTCAAGGTTGATTTCCAGAGCTTCATCGTTTTGTACTAGGTCCACTTTCGCTGTCCTAAGTGTGGGCATGCCAATTTCTGCTGGGATGATAGCTTCTGTTCCATATGTTAATGAGAATGGAGTTTCTCTGTTGCTAGACTTTATCATAGTACGGTGTGCCCATAGAACATGAGGGAGCTCTTCCATCTAGTTTTTGCTCCTTTCATCTAACCTTGCTTTTTATCCTTTCTCCGAGACTGCGGTTTGCTCTTTTTACTAGGCCATTGGTTTGCGAATGTTTAACAGAAGCAAAATGTTAGCGGATACATAGTTTCTCGCACCAATCTTTGAATGGGTTATCCTGGAACTGCTTTCCATTATCCGAGATAATTTCTCCTAGGATCTCGAATCTACAGACAATGTTGTATCACATGAATTTTTTGATCTGGTTACCAGTAATGGTCGCAACCGGTTTTGCTTCAATCCATTTCGTAAAGTAGTCGATGGCTACTATCAAGAATTTGACTTTCCCCGGCCCTTCCGAAAAAGGTCCAGCTATGTCAATTCCCCATTTGTAGAACGGCCACAAAGACGTGATTGGGGTTGGTTTTTGCTGTGGATTCCTTAGAATAGGTTTGTGAACTTGACAGTCTTGGCATGCTCTTATTAGCGTTCTTGCGTCCTCGTGCATGGTTGGCCAATAATAACCAATTCTCAAGGCCTTTGCCACGACGGATCGTGTGCCTGCGTGCATGCTGCAAGATCCCTCATGTATCTCTCTCAGAACATAGTTGGCTTGAAGTGGTCCTACGCACCGTAGCCATGGTCCAAGGAAAGATTTTTTATAGAGGGTCCCGTTGATTATGGTGAATCGCCATGACTTGCGTCTCACTGCTCTTGCTTTTTGAATCTCTGCTGGCAGTGTTCCGTCCGTGAGGTACTTGAAAATAGGAGTCATCCACGTATCTCCTTCTTCTTCCACTACTACCAATACTTCCATTGCACGTATAGATTTTTTTGTTAGCTCTTCAACCAACACTTGCTTACTTAAGTGTGCAAAACTTGTTGATGTTATCTTGCTTAACGCATCAGCTTTTTTGTTTTCACTTCTAGGAACCTGTTTGATAGAGAACGCTCTGAAGCTGCTAGTGAGCGCTTTTACTATTTCTAGATATCGGACCATGTTAATTTCTTTTGCGACATACGTTCCGTTCACTTGGTTTGCCACCAATCGCGAATCAACATTTGTCTAGAGTTTTTTTACGCCCATTTGTTTCGCTATCTTTAATCCAGCAATCAGAGCTTCATATTCCACTTCGTTGTTTGTGGCGTCAAACCTGAATCTTAGGGCATAAGTGAATTCCATCCCTTCTGGATTTTTGAGTATCAGTCCTGCCTCGAAACCATCTGTGCAGGATGATCCGTCTATAAACGGAATCCATGGTTCGGGGAGCTCCTCTTCTTCTGCCATCAGAGTATCCGGAGAGTCCTCTTCTGTTCGCTTAACTATGAAATCTACTAATATCTGCCCCTTAACTGATACTCTAGGCCTGTAATGTATTGCATATTCTCCTAATTTGATGCTCCACTTCTGTAGCCTTCCTGCCACTTCTGATCTTGATAACACCAGTTGTATCGGCTGGTCCGTAACCACTATGATTGGGTGTGCTTGGAAATATCTCTTTAGGCGCTTACTGGCATGTACCAAGGCTAGCACTAATTTTTCCATTGATGTGTAATTTATTTCCGGACCCCTTAATGCTCTACTGACAAAGTATATGGGCATTTGTTTAGTCTTCATTTCTGTTATTAAGATTGCGCTCACCATCTCTTTTGCTGCTGCTAGGTAGACAATGAGTTCTTCCTTTTCCATTGGTGCGACTAGCATGGGAAGTTCAGCAATGAGCCGTTTCATTTGCTTGGACGCCTTTTCAGCTTCTGTAGTCCAATGAAAATCATTCTTCTTCATGCATTTTTTCAAAGTTTTAAAGAACGGTAATGATTTTTCTGCTAATTTGGCTAAGAACCTATCCAGGCTTGCGAGCTTTCCATTTAACTTTTGCACATCTTTTAAGCACTTTGGGGATGGAAGACTTAAAACAGCATCTACCTTGGCTGGGCATACCTTCAATCCCCTGGTGCTAACTTTGTATCTTAAAAATATTCCTTCTTCTATTCCAAAGGTACATTTCTTGGGATTCAGCTTCTTATTAATTTCTCTTAGAGTTTTGAACGTCTTTTCTATGTATCTGACTACCTCATCCTCCATGCGGCTCTTGATAACAAGGTCATCTACGTATACTTCAAGGTTTCCACCAATCTGTTTGTGGAATGCTTTGTCCACCAAATGCTGATAAGTGGCTCCGGCGTTCCGCAGGCCAAAAGGCATCTTTGTATAGAAAAATATTCCTTGGCTCGTAATGAAAGCTGTCTTTTCCTCGTCTTCTTCTACCATTTATATTTGATGGTAGCCTTTGTATGCGTCCAAGAAACATTTGAAGGGGAATCCGCATAGGGATTCCACCTTCTAGTCTATTTCTGGAAACGGATAACCATCTTTTGGACACGCTTTGTTTAAGTCTTTGAAGTCTACGCACATCTTCCAACTGTTGTCATGTTTCTTTACCATCATTGGGTTAGACAACCAGTCGTGATAGTGTACTTCCTTCATGATTCCTGCTTTCACAAGATTCCTAACTTTCTCATGTATTGCCTAGGCTCTATCAGCTACTTGTCCCCGCTTCTTTTGTCTAACCGGAGAGCATCCCTCCTGCACGTTTAAGCGGTGTTCCATAATGTGTCTTGGTACGCCAGTCATATTTGCAGGTTTCCAGGCAAAAACATCCAAGTTATGCTGGAGTAGGCTACACAACCTGTTGCGGCCTTCCTCTATGAGGGTGGAGCCAATCATTACTGTTTGTTCCCGATATTTTGGAGTTATTGCCACCTTGATCCTTTCTTCCACTATCGGTTTGGTGACTGGAAGGGTCCCTTTAGGTCCGAAGACCATCGCACATTCCAACGGAACCAACCTGCTGCTTTTTAAGGTGATTACTCCTCCCTCTATCGGGATCTTTAGCATTCCGTGAGCTGTTGACGAAACTACTTGCAATTTCCTAACTCCAGGTCTTCTAATAATTCTGTTGTATGGGGATGGTGACGTTACGACCACGAAATTCATCCAAGCCGAAGCGGAGTGTTCTTCATCTCCAATTGTTACCAGTAGTTGTATTTGTCCTATTAGCCATATTATCTCACCACTGAATCCAATCAACGGGGTGGTAGTTTGCACCAATTAGGTTTTTATTTTCGGACGTAGTCGACTAAAACAATGTTCATATAGTATTTCTGAAGCTGATCTGCCATCTACGTACATGCGGTTTATGCAATGTCCTCCTATTTCTGCCTCAATGATCATTGGGCCTTCTGTTCCTTCATCCTTATCCAGAGGTGGGAAAAGTATTTATGCGTTAGGAGAAAAGCTTTGCGTTATTTTTTTTCCTAGCCACTCTTCGCAAGGTTGGACCATTAAGATAGCTAGTGCTTTGTCTTCCCCAAAGGTTTCCCCTTTTTTTGCTGCCTTGGGTTGTTCTTTCCCGCTGTTCTGTTTGAGTTCTTTTACTAAGTGCAACAGCTTTCCTGCCTTAAGCATTTCTTCTATCTGCTTTTTCAGGTGCATGCACTCGTCTGTGTTATGCCCTACTTCACCATGGAACTCACAAAATTTAGCATGATTTCATTTCTCTACCAGGTTATCATTGGTGGCGAAGCTTTGAATTTTCCTTTTTCTAAAGCAAAATTTTCTTTGGGAGTTTTTATGAGGAGCGAAAACCGATCCTGCTTCCTTTCCGGTATTTACAGGTTCTAGAAACTTCCTTTTCTGATATTTTGCTTTTGACTACCCTCTTGCTGCTTCCATGGCGGAAATGACTTCTTCCACTCGTGATCGAGGCTGCTACTTCCCCTCGGAGGAAAGATGTGGTCACTCTCATCATTTCATCAACTGTTTTCGGGATTTTGTCGTGGAGTCGCTTGATGAGTTCAGGGTTTGTGATTCCATGCACGAATCTAGAGATTCTCATACATTATGGTGCTCCTTTGACATCCCTGCTTTCCAGCTTATATCTTTTTATGAAATATTCCATAGATTCTCTATCATGTTGCTTGATGTTATGGAGTTCTATAGGATATTTGATGCATTTCTTCTGTTGAAGGTAGTTTTCCAGAAATGCTTTCTTCAAATCATCATAGCACATTGACTCTGCCGAGAGATCATCGAACCATACTCTCGTGGTTCTTGTTAGCATAGAGTTGAACATGTGACACCAGGTTGGCATAGCCCACCACTCTGTTTTTGCGGCTGCCTGAAAAAATTTTAAATGATCTTTTGGATCTTCACTCCCATCGTATGTTTTCATGTGGCTGGGCATTCTCGTTTTTGGGAAATCAAAATAGCGAATTCTAGGTGTAAAAGGATCTATCTCCTCACATACCCATGGCTGGGATAAATCATCCTCCTCCCTATTTGATCTCTTCTTCCTCGATTTCCAATGCCCACCTCTGCTGTCCTCGCTTTCTGAGAGGGCCTCTGTGTATTTTGAACGAGGGTATTGGTTGCGGCTGTCGGAGTATGCAAACACACTTCTTTCTCTACTACCTAACCTTTTGAATATGCCTCATTCTTTCTTTCTTGCATTTTGCCTTGGTGATCTTGACCGTTCACGCCTTATTCTTGATAACACACTTGGGCTGGGTTATGGACTGCAGGAACGTCTGGATCTGTGCTTCATGTCATACTCCTTGGTACTCATTGTCCTAGATTCAGAGTATCGTGATGTTCCAGAGCATCCTCCGAAATTAAGACCTCTTTTAGCTTTTCATTTCTTTCCTTCTCTTTATTAAATTTCTCGGCTATGATTGGCAGTAGTTGGTTATAATTTTTGTCGCAATACTCCCGGAGGGCTGCATTGGATGCGGACCCACCTCGGTCTTGCAAAATTGGCTCTTTCCCTCTTCCAACCATATTCCACACAGCGGACGCAGGTTGGCTGGGGATGGATTATTCATGATTTCTCATGGTGAGTATTTTCGTAGAACGCAGTTGTATTCTGGTCCCACAGATGGCGCCAACTTGTTAGTACAAAATATGTAACGGGTTGGTAAGATGGGTTTGGATATTTATTGGGCTGGGCCAATGGGTAAGATCTTGTACTAAGCCAAGTAAAGAGATGAATTCCTACACAATTAAAGGTAAACCGTTAGTCTTACCGTGGGGACGGACCCTACGATTAGACTCTGGCATGAGAGTAAGTAATCATATTTGCCAGAGATTGTCAGAGTATGTTTGTGTGAAGTATGATTAAAGAATCGTACCTTGTGAGGTGTGAGAGTACCCCTTTTTATAGGTGAGCCAAATACTAGGTTTTCCTAGTATTTCGCTTGGGCTTGTTAATGGATTGAAGTGGGCCTCTTGTCTGGCGAGGGTCCGCGGTAATCTTGATTTGTGACCGTGGAATCCCCTCTGCGGATGTGGAATCCCTTCCGCGGAGGGTCTGCGAAGGCTGTTAATGGCCAGTTACGTCCACTTTGCTACTTCTAGGCCACACCAGCGCGGAAATGGGCTTAGTTCTGGCCTATTGTGCTTTCTAATTATTCTATTGGGCTTGAGCCCATGTAAGGGTTATGTAGTCCAGGCCTGAGGGCCTGCTCTAAATAATTTACGTCATCACTGAGTGACCCTATGATGGAATTCAAGTTGAACATCCTTATTCTGTAGTTTAAGTGCCTTCCTAATTGGTGCATTCTGATAAGTTTTCCAACTGTATAGTCTGTTAACCTACAAAGCAAGCACAAAAAAATTAGGAAACACGGGAAAAAGAAAAAGTGATGAAGTACAATCATCAAGTCGATGGTACCTTATTAAGGGCAACGATAAACTCTATATTCCTCAATCTCAACAGATGTAGCGATTCAATGGTTTGTGGTTCTGACGTGCGGTCGTCGTAGGACTTCTACAAAAAAAGTTTTACAACTCCCTAGGCAGTGCACCTAATCGTTGTAGTGTAGTATAGGCAAGATTCAGGGTTGTTTATTATTCACTCGAGGAATAGGTTGGGAAGGCTTAATCACAGTCAAACATAATTCTAAGGGTTGAAGGAAGATTCTTTTTGTATTTTTATATTTTATGAAAGCAGGTAAAATCATATATTGGAGAGAGTGGTTTGGTTTAGCTATTTAAACTAAATATTAATCTAAACTAACAGTGATAACAATAAGATAAAAGATTGTGTCTATTTAATCATGTATTACTCCCTAGATTGCTTCTCCTAATGTTGTTGCCTTGTCACACTTGTGATGATCTGTGTAACTATTTCCTAAAGCATGAACGAATTACACGAACCCACCGTCTACTTAGTATGCCGCTAGAGCAACGCACATGCAAGGTAGTATGAAGACTATTACACGGCCCCTAGGAGTTTACTAAGTGCATGTAAAATACATTAAAAGTGGATCAACCATATTAGGGGGCAAGGTAGTATGAAGACTGTTACCCGATGGTATCCTTTCTACACAATCACGTTTCCCTAGACATATCAACAACGATTATTGACAGAAAGCTGGTTTTCTAAAGCCTAACGTGCACATCCATCACAAGAGGCAACATCACTAAGATCTACATTCTAGGTTTCATACAATCATAAATAAACACAATAATAGGCTTAGCCGAGCATGTTAAGAATAAAGCAAGAACAATAAATCAAACAACACATAGACATATTGAATGATTAAGTAAATCTTACTTGATTAAAACATGAATTGGAAGAGTTACAATAGGGTTTTTAGGCCCTAAAATCGTCTCCTACAGCTGCTAAACGAACTAGGGTTCGTACCCTCTTTTTATTCTAAAGTTACACCCTCAAAACCCTAAATTCGGGTTTGTATATATAAGAAAATCGACGCGACGGCGTCGCGTTTTAGCCGTGACGCCGTCGTAAAATGAATCTTCTAGATCTGCGTTTGAGTCGGTGCGGGCTGACGCCGTCGTGAGATGTGTGACGCCGTCACTAGATGGAGTGTGACGGCGTCGTGTATGATATGTGACGCCGTCTCCAGGCTCTGTGAGCACAAATCTTCAAGAGTCTTGGTGTTGGTTCGTAATCTCGTCCGTTTCTTCTCCAAATGAGCCCAAGTCACGTGTAATTCATCCAAATGTCATCCAAATGAGAAATACCTGAAAAGGAACGATTAAGTACCTATTTTGGGCATAAACACATGATATTGGGGGTTAAACGACCCTGAAAAAGTGTATAAAATGACACCTCATCAAATACCCCTACACTTGGGATTTGCTTGTCCTCAAGCAAATGGGCTTTTCTACCTAGACAATAACAATATGAGGGGTCATTTTACCTACTCTTTAAAAATATTCTACAACACAACCTTCTAGACCTCGTAATTAAAAGCACGAAAAATATATACTAGCACCTCACATAAGTGTTTGGAATTCTCTCTTCCTCTCAGGTGTATAATGAATTATACAATATGGGGGAAACAAAAAAATCAACACTCATTACCTGTCATAGCATATAAATTACCATAGGCTTGGTAAAGGATCAAACATTCACCGCTAGGTGCAAGTATTATTCATCACTATCTAAGAGGTCTTTTAAAGGGTTGTGGGGTGTAGGTGTAAGATAACATATAGTGGAAACGGAAATAGATGGGATATATTTGGGTGGCTTTGGGTGAATTTAGAGTAGAAGGGTTAGCTAATTATTTACACGAATACACGTTGGTTTGGTTGCTAAGCCAAGACTCGGACGAAGATGTACAAACTCTACAAAACTCTACATCAATCTCTTTCTTTTTCTTTTCTCAATTTTTTAAGTAACATAATACAACATGGGGTTTATAACATGCACCCCTACACTTGAGCTTTTACATGCTCGATATTTGCAATCTAACTACTGACCCGATTTGAGGTGGATCAAAATAACATGGAGATCATTTGACAAACATATGGGGATATTGACTTAACTTTTCATCCTCATTCTTCCGCGAAATAAATACTACCATGAATCCCAATCATCCCAAAACTCTATTTAGAATGATAAAGACTTAGCAACCGTGTACTCAATAATTAACTTGGGTTAAAACAATAATGTACTAAAAGTGAGTCATAAAGTGTAGGCTATGGGCTTTTTGGGTGTATAATATTGGTTTAAGGGTGGCATTTGCTCTTCATTAATAGGTCGGATTAACTAGATAATTACGAGAACCGTGAAAAAGGATAGGCTCGGAGGGTTGTACTAGGGTATCCTGCACTAAAGGTGAGTGCATGGCAAGGGTGTGAGATAGTTATATGATCGAGGTGACCATCATAACAATTACAGGTTTAAAACATGGGTTAATCATAATGCCTCTTATCAAGCAAATCCTAATATTTACTATGCGGTCTCGGGATGCATCACTGAAACAAGTTCTAGAATTTAATATGCTGCTGGTACACTCATATGAATTTTACTAACACCAAACATTACAGAAAAGGCGACGAAGACCACATGTACACATCCATAATGACGGAATAGACACATGCGACTGCTTACTCCTTAACTTGAACCGGGTAAAGATAAATCATCTTGGGTTACCGACGATAGGTACCCGAATTCCTAAAGATCTAAGGGCGAACCTCACATTTTTGGGGGGTGGAATTTTAAGGGTTAGATGTGCTAGCAATAAAATTCCTATCCATGGGACGCTAGTAATACTCGGTTTTTCGATGTATGTGTCGTAAAAATTTTAAATTTTTGGTAAAAATCACCCTTTTATGCTATGTTTCGGTATATTACACATCCTTTTAAGAAAAAAGCAAATGCAAATGAAAGAATAATTTCAAAAGGTTTTTATTACCCCCTACACTTATTTTGAACATTGTCCCCCAATGTTCTCTAAAAGTACCCGTTAAAATAGAGTACATGGAAAAAAAACAAGTAAAAAAAACTAGTACTCCCCTGGTTGACTCTGTTGATAAAATATAATGCCTAAAAACATTACTAATATTTATCACATCTTTACGTTTTGATAATCATAAAATATAAAAATGTTCAATGTAAAATTAAACGTAAACAAGTAATTAGTAGTAAATTTTCATTTCGAAAATTATATCACTTAAAGGTATGAATAAATAAATGCTTAATGTATTTTATGATCAAAGAAATTTTTTATTCAACCCCACACTTTTATAAAATGTTGTAAACATTTTTATAAATATTACAAAACATTTTCTACAATTAAATGAAATGTTTTATTCAAAATAACCATTCTGAAATTCAAATTTTCGGACCTAAAACGGCTGGAAAAGTTCCAGAAAATTCCCCCTACACAAAAGACAAACTGGGGAGCCCCTAGTCTTGGGCGGCCCCCTTAATTTTAAGGGGACCGCACACCTATTTAAGGGGACCACCCATAGGTAGACGCTCCTCTAGTTTGTCCTATAAATAATGGACTTTTCCCCACTATTTTCTCACCTTTTGCACTCATTCTTTCTGTTCTTAAACAGCCCACACATCTCACTTAAATCCTTTGATCATTTAATCATAAAGCTTTGTTTCCAAGTGATCCAAGCTCAATTCCTCAAGTGCAAGAGAAGAATACTTCCATCATCAAGTGAAGAAGTATTACACCTTTGTGTGTTGCTGCAATCTTATTGCATCCATATCATAACATGCAAATCAATTGTATATCTTGTATTTGTGTGTAGTAGCTAGATCTTGGCGATCTTTGTAAGTATGGTTAGATCGTGGTGATCTTACCAAGTAGTGTTAGATAGTTGTGATATAAGTAGTATGGTGAAGTAAAGTCGCGAAGAAGTACCTTGAAGTTGTGAATGAATTCGTAAAGTTTAGAAGGTCATTGAACAATTTCGTGAAGTTGTTTAGTGATAATTGGTTCTAGCTAAGATTAGAACTCTAAATTTAGCTTGTGTCGTAAATCAGTGTAAGCAACCGTTGTGTACGGTCCTTCTCCGCCATAAGGGAAGCTTGTTACATAGAGAAGAAAACTCCCGATTTAGGTGGCTCGAGGATGGAGTAAGGGAAGAAGAGGTGCTTCGGTTACCAAACCACTATAAACCTCGGTTGTGGTTTGATTGTTCATACTCTTATCTCTTTCTTACATTTTAATTCTCATACTATCATATTAAATTTGTTTTAGATAGTATGATTTGGTTCACCATTGTGCAAGTGTTGAATTCACATAAAGTCGAATCTAGAATTTTTACAAACACCTTAAAACCTTAAATTAAAAAGCGGTAAACTATTCAACCCCCCTTCTAGTTTTCCACAATTGGTATCAGAGCCACGTCACAAACAAAAAAAGTTTTTAAAAATAAATTGTATTTTATAAAACTTGAATCGAACTATGAATCAGAAAAATATTTAGAGGGCAATTAAGCAAAGACTACCCTATATGAAAGTGATGGATTTATTTATTGGAAAAATAGATTCTAAAACTATGTGAAGTCCAAAAGATCAGATCTTTGGCATGTTATTACCGATGTGACTTCCTCCTATCAATATAATCCCGAAAACAAAAAAGATGAAGTTGTATCATTTCATAACAAAACGATGATTCTTAAAAAGAAACTTGCAAAAAATAAAGAAGCCAAAAAGGTAATTTTGTTTTTTTAATAGATGCTTTTGCCACTAAAGATTACGGAATTTTTTATGTACAAAACCGCAAAAGAAATTTGGGATCCTTTGTTAATCACTCTCAAGGTAATGATCAAGGTTCGTGGTTTTTTTTGTCAAAAAAGCAAACAAAAATAGACTTCTTGTTCAACAATATAATAATTCCAGATTCCAGAAGAGAAATCATAGATAATGCCTTTGCTAAATTTAACACTATTATTACTAGTCTAAAAGCACTTGATGAAGGTTTTTCTAGCAAGAATTGTGTTAGGAATTGTTAAGGCATTACATTCTAAATGGCGCGCAAAAGTCACGGCGATTGAACAATCAAAGAATCTAACAACTCTATCACTTGACGAACTCATTCGAAATTTAAAGGTTTATGAAGAAGTAATTAAGAAAGATTCCGAAACCGTCAAAAACAAAAGAGAACAAAGTAGATCTATTGCATTGAAAGCTAGAAAGGAATCTAGTGTTGATGATAGCTCAACCTCCGATAGTGAAGATGAAGAATATGCCATGGCCGTAAGAAACTTCAAGAAATTCTTCAAAAGACAAGGACGATTCGTAAGACAACCACATGAAGAAAGAAAATCATTCCAAAGAAATAAAGACGACAAAAATGGCAAAGGAGAAAGAAAATGCTTTAAGTGTGGAGATCCAAATCATCTCATCGGAGAATGTCCGAAACAATCAAAATATCAAAATCAAAAGGCGTTTGTTGGAGGATCTTGGAGTGATAGCGACGAAGATGAAGAAAAGACAAAGGACGAAAAGTGCCTTATGGCTAAAGCTTCCAATGAGGTACTTTCCAAAACCGAATACTTTAGTGATGACCAATCATCATTAGACGAAAACAACTTAGATAGTGAATATAGTAGACTATGCAAAATAGGACTAAAAGTCACGTCTAAAAATAAAACTTTAGAACAAGCAAAAATAAAAAATTAGAAATGAAGCCTAGAATTAAAAAGATAAATTATATAGGTTTAAAAGAGGTAAGGAATTAGTGAAGAAATAAAAATTTAATGTCAAGAAATTAGTTGAAAATGAGAAGCTTAGAAAGGAAATATCTAGGCTAAATCAATTTAATGATAGTAGTCATTCACTTAAGAAAATAATAAGTTCTCAAAAACATTCCGGAGATAAATCCGGTTTAGGATTTAATGTCACCTAGCGAAACCAAACAAGTAAATTTTGTAAGAGCTCAAGAAGTCAAGTCGAAAGAAAAATTGATAGAATCAAACCCAAACTCAAAACCAAAATTTATACTTATAAACAATACTAAAATTCCTATTGCAAGTGATGATGAGATAAAACATTTTTACAAACCTTCTTTAAAACCCGAAGTCGAATTTACTAAAACCACAATGAGGTTTAAAACACCTCCTCCGAGAAGAAAGGAAAACTCTCATCCTCGTTCCAAAACACCTCAACCTAGGAGAGACCAAGGTAGACTAAATTACTCTAACACTAATCACACAATGTGGAATCATCCACACCAACCAAGCTTTACTCAATGTGGAAGATGTTCACCGTGCATGTGTCCGAATCAAATGCAAAACACGTTCGGAAACAATAACTTCGACCCATAAACATGGGACCAAATGGCTAAATTATCATAACTTCCAAGGTTAATCATTTACAAGCATTCTTTGACTTTCGTCAAACAAATTGAAGAACTCATATAGGATTTCCATAAATCCTCATCCTTAAAGCTTGCTACCTTGAAGATTTTAAAGTAATTTCTCTTGAAGACTAAGGTACGTCTCACTCTCTAATTACGTAAACTATAGATTTGTATATGATATGCTTAAATAATTATGATAGTTAGAAAAATATGTATGTTACTAGAAATCCATTTGTTGGCTTTTCTAGTTTTTAAAAGAATTTGTCATTAGGAAACCATTCTTTGTCACATGGATTATCCATGAACCACTATGAAATGGAAATCTTCTATGGCCGCAAACTCACGTAGACGAAGAAAAGTGAGTTAGTGGATAATAATTAACATAGAAGTAGGATTAGTGTTGCATCGGAAAAGTCATAAACCACTATGGATGAAAATTGGGTTATTTCATCCAATTTAGTTCTTAATAAAAATTGGGTGTTTTTAATTATTTTCATACTTCTTAGTTTGGTCTAGGAATTCCATAACTACAATGATACCCGTAGTCAAGATAAGTACAACAATTATGGATAGGATTGAATATGTATATATAGTATATGTAAAAATAAATTATAGTATTATTATATATAATGTATATATGTGTGTGTATAATATAAAAGTATATGTGTGTATAAATATTATATATATATAATAATATATATATATATATATATATATAAATAAAGTATATTATATAAATTAAAAATATATATGGCCGTTTTTTTGACACATATATATAGTATATATTTAAAACTTATACATTTAGATTGAATGCCCAAAAGATAAAAACAATCAAGATTGATTATCTAAAAACATAACATTTTCAAATTAATGAGTAAAATTTTTTAAAAATAAAAAAGTGTTTGGTTCATCTCCTGGGATCATTGTTTAGAGTCGAAATGACCATCACTACATTTTTATCACGTGTATAAACACATAACAAATTTATATAAGTCATCAAAGTATATAATTTATATATTTTTTGATATATTAGACAAACTTTTTGTTTATAAAGAGAGCGTTTGGCTTATCATCTCTTAATGAGAATTTTTGAGTCAAAATAAGTATTTTATGACTGATAAGCCAATTGCAAACAAACTCACGAGAGACAAAGAAGGTGAGTCCGTAGATATACCAAATATAGAGGCATGATAGGTATTTATTATACTTTACGGCAATAGAACCGATATCCATGTTTAGTGTTTGCCTTTGTGCACGTTTCCAAGAGGACCCCAAAACCTACTCCCACCTAAAGCGGTTAAACGTACCTTCAATACATAAAAGGCACTACGCGTTTAGGAATTATGGAATCCTAAGGGAATGCCAAGAAACAATCAGTGTTTGCGAATTCGGATCAGGCGGGAGAATTACTAGATCGTCAAGTGCACCTAGTGGTGTTTTGTACTTTAATGGATGTTTTGCCAAACATCTTAAGTTATCGAGAAGCAAACCCTCTTGCCATCTCCACTACCGAAAGCGGAATAAGAACCCCGAAAAGGCTGTCAACAAGTTCTATGGATGAAACAAAGCTCTCATAGACAAGGCCGTTAGGTTTAGACTACATTCTAATAATGTGTATAACCAAGGGGGCTATAGACTTAAGTAAGAATCCATCAACACTTACGAACAAAACACATTAGATTCGCCATCTACTTCCTCGCGATAATGTTTCAAAAGGGAACATCCCTCTATAGAAAGGATCCACATCCGGAAGAAAACATAGCCGATATCCTAACTAAACCACTTAAACGTGACCATCAACTACTTACGTTTAGTCTAGTAAAAGATGAAACCATTGATTTTAAGTTTTAGGCATAATAAAGAAATGATAATCATCAAAGAGTTGTTTGATAAAAATTCTAAGAAATATTTTCTCAACAGGTGGTGGCCCCCTTAATTCATAAAGGGCGGCCCCCTTAATTTTAAGGGGACCACCCACTGACAAAAAAAAAATCTGTGTCTAGGTTTATATTTTTACACAAAAACACAAGATTGAGAAAAGTCTATAAGCAAACTTTTACAAATTCTCCTATCTAAATGCATATCTCATTATATACACAATAGTCCTAACCTATTATTTTCTAAAAAGTCTTTCTCACAATTAGGAGCACATGAAAATTAATTTTCATATATTGTTGAGATATGCAAAAACATTTTTTCACAATGCTTAATGTATCTCTTACTTGATGTAAAAGTAAATATCTAATAATATTTTTGACCATCTTGGTTTGAGCAAATTACATCAAGTTAGCATCTGGATTATTCTAGGCTTTACATTTTTAGTGTCGAAATAATCGCTACTCCACATTTTGTCGCACTAGGCACACAAAAGCATTTGCACAAAAGTTTTTGTTCAATTTTAACTTAACCCGTCTTGTCAAGAAAAATTTTTTGTGCATAAAATCTAGATTACTATTTTCAATTTTGTTCTTCACACTTTTGGTCTTCAAATCAAATATGAGTATATCCAACATATATGTGAAATAGTTTTAAACCTACAATCTGTACATACTATTAGAAAAGTTGAAAATGCCTAATTGCTATGTGATAAAAATCTTAATTGCCATAAAAAGATGGACTTGCTGCAAATTAACCACCAAAACAGAAATCCTCACACAAAATTTTATGAAAAATTGATTTTTAGGAAATCTAGGAAATAGCAGTGGGCGGCTCCCTTAATTCATAACGGGCGGCCCCTTTATCTTTAAGGGGACCAACCCCTAATTAAGGGGACCGCCCTAGCTTGACACGGGCAAAACAATATTTTTTTCTTCCTTTTTAACCAAATACCCTCTAGACTTAGCTACTGTTTCCCTAAATTCATAAATATTTTTTGGATTTGATTCTTTAAAATGTTCATTCTTCCCATTTTATAAACCCCTTCCTCCCACTGATAAATAACATTTGTCTCAATCCATCATCATCACAATCATCCTCACCAATGACATCTCCTATCAAACCCGCCTCTAAACCATCAAGGGTAGCCAAAATGAGTGTGAAACACATCCTTGTAACACATCTAATGGGGTAAATGTAAACTTACCTACACCAATGCCAAAACCACTCACTCCTCATCATGCATCATCTCAAGAAAATAATCACCCCAATCAAGCATTACCAAATTCTTACATCAAGGATGCTACCACATCACCACAAGGTATCTCACATCCTCCATTTCCCTTTTCACCCATCAATTCACATGTTACTCACACTCAAGCTCCACCTCAAAGTGACAACTAAACTCCTTACATTAAGGACACTCCCACATCACAACAAGTTGTCTCACATCCTCCACTTCCCATCTTACCCATCAACTCACATGTTACTCATACACAAGCTCCACCTTAAAGTGACAACCAAACTTAACACACACCACCTCTATCTCCAAGTAGAAAAAGCCTAGTTAATGACATTAATCAACTACAAGACCTATCAAACCTCTTAGCCATGCATCTCTCTCAACAACAAAACAACATTCCCTCATCATCTTACTCTCCAAACCTACCACACACCCTTAACACTAACCAAGTTGAAACCTATGTTGGGTATTGCCCTTGTTGCATCTTCACCCAAAATAAGGTCCTTGCTTTAATGAGGAATATCAAATGGATTGATTCCTCTCAACTCGACCACATCCACCTCCTAGAGTTCAAAGAGATTACCCTTCCACAACCGCCTCCGCTCTAAACTCTCCATCAACAACCAACTAATCTCGTCATATGCCTACAAATAATCATCAAACCCTTTTGTGTCGCAAGCAAGTCAAAAATCCTTCTATGGCTATTTAGGATTTTCTTTTATGATGTATCAATATGCTTCTAAAGAATATTTGTCTTTATTTTTATGTATGCTTGTGTGTAGTCCACACACATTGTCCTAAATGAATGAAGTATTTTTTGCTTTGATGTTTGCTTTCACTTACCATATTTTTCCTTCTTGCTACATGTTAGAAATATTTGTATTGTTCTAACTCGTTTTTGTAGCCAAGAAACCATAGCTTGATTCCTTGGTGCCCTCGAACGAGGGGGAGCACACATCAAGAGGGAGCATTTATTCCGTCGATTTTACTAGCAACTCTCGATGATGCCTTTTTGATTCTACAAAAAGGGGGAGAAATGACATAAAACTCACTAAATACTTGTTTAAAAATAATTTTACATTTAATGAGTTTAAATTTTGTAATCATCAAAAAGGGGGAGATTGTTGATAAAATATAATACCTAAAAACATTACTAATATTTTTCACATCTTTACGTTTTGATAATCACAAAATATAAAAACGTTCAATGTAAAATTAAACGTAAACAAGTAATTAGTAGTAAATTTTTTATTTAAAATTAAATCACTTAAAGGTATGAATAAATAAATGTTAATGCATTTTATGATCAATAGGAAATTTTATTCAACCTACACTTTTTATAAAAGTTGTAAACATTTTAGAACATTATAAAAATACATTTTCTACAATTAAAAGAAATGTTTTTATTCAAAATAAACAATTTGAAATCAAAATTTACGGACACTAAAACGGCTAGAAAAAGTTCCAGAAAATCCCCCAACACAAATGATAAACTGGGGTAGCCCTATTCTAGGGCGGCCCCCATTAAAATACAAATCGGGCGCCCCCAAATTTTTAAGGGGACCCGCCCACCAATTTAAGGGACCTCCCATAGGTAGACGCTCTCCATTGTCCTATAAATACAGGAATTTCCCCCACTAATTTTTCCTCACCTTTTGCACTCCATTTTTCTGTTCTAAAACAGCCCACCATCACACTTTGACTCCTGATCATTATTCAAAAGCTTTGTTTCCAAGACTAAGCTCAATTCCTCAATGCAAAGATAAGATTACTTTCATCATCAATTAAATGAAGAATTACACCCTTTGGTGTGTTTGTTGCAAACTTATTGCAATCCAAATCATAACTTGCAAAATCAATTGTATATCTTGTATTTTGTGTGTAGTAGTTAATCTTGGCGATCCTTTGTAAGTATAGTTAGATTTCGAGGTGATCTTTACCAGTATTGTTAGATAGTTTATGAATAATAGTGCGGTGAAGAAAAGTCGCGAAGTATGTGAAGAAGTCTTGAAGTGTGAAAAGTCGTGAAGTTGTGAATTCGTGAATAAGTCATGATGTTTGTGAAGTGAAAGATTGGTTCTAGCCTAAGATTAAGAACTCGCCATTTCGCTTGTGGTCATAAAATCGGTGTAAGCACCGTTGTGTAACGGTTTTCTCCACCATAAGGGAGCTTGTTGACATAGTGAAGAAAACTCTCGAGTAGGTGCTCGAGGAGTGGAGTAGGGCGAAGAGGTGCTTCGTTATCGAACCACTATAAATCCTCGCGTTGTGGTTTGATTGTTCTTACTCTTATCTCTTGTCTTACATTAATTTCTCATGCCATCCTATTAATTGTTTAGATAAGTATATTGTTCATATTGTGCAAGTTTTGAATTCACATAAAGTCGAATCTATAATTTTTATAAACACTTTAAAACCTTAAATTAAAAAAAGCGTTAAACTATTCAACCCCCCTTCTAGTTTTCCACATACTCAATAATGGAGAAGAAACATGCGATAACTGGTTAGATCGTCCTCCGAGAATCATCCAATGAAATTTGCTCAGAACTTCCAAGCTTCTTCTCATCAAATATAACCTGTAATCAAAGACAGAGAAAACTATACCAAGCATAAAATGTGCGATTTACCAATATACAATATGAGTTTAGGGTTCGACTCAATAGATAGGATGAAAGAATTGTTAGACTAATCAGGTTTTGCATGTTTATACAGAATGATACATATATTAAATGTTGCGCAAGTTTTATTTTCAAAAATAATTAAAAACTTTTAAGTTTTTTGGACCTGGGCGTTTGACGTCGTCGGGGTTTTTGTGACCCCGTGACAGGTGTTGTGGTGACGGCGTCACTTGTTAATCGTGACGCCGTCTCCACCGTCTGTGAAAACGAAATTTTTTTTTAATAAAAAATTTCCTGCACTTGATTCCATACGTTTGTTTCTGTATAAATGACTGTACAAAACCTGAGATTTAGCAATTCCATGTTTGCAAAATACCTTTGATTGAAATTAAGACGAGGTTAAAAACAATACAAAGCATGATTACAAAATAATTCAAACATAATAAAACAATCTATGAAGAATAAAACACACATGAAACTCCTAATATGCAAAAAAAGTAAATTGGGTTGCCTCCCAAGAAGCGCTTTTCTTTATTAATGAGTCTTGTAGCTAGACTCGAAGTCATACGTCCTTACGTGACTTCTCCTTCGTCATCTATCCCTGTTAGGAACTCGGGTCCAAGCTTTAGGCATTCCTTATAAAATCCTAGTATCTTGCTCAATACATATTCTACCCCTCTTTTCTTGTCTTCTTCGTTTCTAAGATAGACTAATTTGGTATGCTCTTTTTCTAAGTCTGACAGTGAATTGTATTGTTCTATCTTATGGGGCATCTTATAGGCAACTACATCGTTCCCTCTAACGAATCTAACAGCACCTTCAGATGGGTCATGAGTCATGAAGGATATTTCTATAAAAGGTTTCCCTAGTACCACTTGTGACAACCAAGGGTCTAGAATTGAACTAATATCCTCGACCATCATGAAATCCATGATATAGGTGAAGTTTCCTACAAAGACATGCATTCCTTTGATTCTTCCCATGAAATTACTAATTCCTCCATTTACATCCTCTCTAGGGTTGAGTTTTCTTCTCATGATCCAGTTATACATCATTCGGGTCATGATGTTAAGAGGAGAGTTGATGTCAATGTAAGCCTTTTCGATATGCACGTGTCCGATATTTCACGGGATCTTAAGGTTGTGGGGGCATCCTTCTGTGATGATAGGGTTTCTAAGAAATATTAAGGGGATTGGGCCACTTATTAGGTACCTATGGTAGGTCAGTTCATTTCTAGTCGGGAAAGTGTCAAAGTACTCCATTATTGGTTCTTCAGTTGTCGCCCTTTATCTTTCATTTTGGGGTTCATCATCATCTCGTATGATCTCGATGAACATTACTTCTCCATCACCCTCCTTAAAGCAAACAAATTTTATATTGGAGGATCGGGGAACCAGCCCGAGTAATTCAAGCATTGAGTTTAGTTTTCGCACCTGTTCTGTGGCAATGGAGGCGAATTGATCAGGTTGTGGTTGTGGGTTAGGGCCGGTGTCTTCGAGGTTCCCTTCTTCATGCTCGACCTCCGGTTCATCAACTTAGGATTTTTTGGGTTACTTGGGGTGGATTGTAATGGTGTTAATGGAGCTATGGATTTGTGTTGACCACTGTGGATCCGTTGTTGGGTAAGAACGAGCAGACGAAACTGGATGGGCCCCTAGTTTTAGGTTCTTAACTGTATCACTATGCAGTGTGCCCTCTATTTGGTCGGTGATGGCCTTTAGCACAATGTCGATTTTGTTGGTCATCTCGCTTTGTTGTTGTTTGAAATCAGCTTCAAACCTTGATAGTCTAGCGTCTTAAGATGCCATGAATTTGGAAACCAATCCTTCTATATTTGATTTATTGTTAAAATTTTGAGGAAGGTTATTGAAGGGACGGTTCAGGATTAAACCGTTGGGTTGGAACCGGTTAGATGGGTTTGAGAAATTATTTTGGGAGTTTTGAGGTTGTTTCCACCTAAGGTTTGGGTGACTTCTCCATGACGGATTATAGGTGTCACCAAGATTGTTTTGCTCAGGCTTAAAGGTGTACCACTTACCTCCCGCTTCATCGGTACGCGAGGATGCATATTCAACGAAGACTTGTTCATGGTTTTGCATGCAAGTCTGAGTGTCGTGGGGACCACTATAGATTACACACGAGGCAGTGATTTTATACACTTGGGTAGGTTGTGTAGGAGTAAGGTGAGCTTCCATCAGGCTTTGGACTTGAGTTTCGAGCTCAATTAGACGGCGGTCGGATGTACTCGGGACATCTTGAGGCAATGTGATTGCCTTGACCGGTGATTTGTCTAAACTACACCTTAAAATATATATAATATATAATAAAATATAAAATATATATAGTAAGAATCGTCTAGAAATAAAATCAATAAAACCGAGAAGTAGTATAGAATGTTCCCGGGTCGTTTATCCCCAACGAGGCTGGACTGGAGAATCGATACAGTCGAAAGATTGGAGTTTGAATGAGAGAAATGATTTGAGAGTGCGGAAAGTTAAATTAAACAATAACAAACAAAAACGTTTAAGAAAAACCTAAAAAATGAAATTAGCTAGAAACGAGGAGCACGAATCCCGAACAAGGTGGCACAAATAACCTAAACTTCAAAATTAACCCTACGGTCAGAAATTTTTGCTTCTAAACTACTCTGGGGGATAAATAACGAGAATGAAAAAGACAAGACTGAAAAAGGAGGTCGGTTTGACAAAAAGAGTCAAGACAAAAGCCGACCCGAGCCCCGTTCTTTAAAAATTCAAAATGCTAAAAAATGACCCTACGAAAATTTTTGTATTTTTCCTACAAACTATATGACTAAAGAAAATTTTCTAAAAAAGAAAAATATTTTTTTGATAATTTTTGTATTTTTTATGAATTTTTTAAACTTTTAACTAAATTAAATTATAAAAAATACTAAACGACTTTTAAAAATTCTGAAAATTTTACTAAAATTACTTTATACTATAACTAACCTACGAAAAATAAGAAACCAAAAATTTGCTTATAAATAAGCCCGAAAATAAGCTGTAAACAGCTTATAGCCTAAAAGGTGAAAATGTGGTTAAAACTAAAACCACTTGGGACTTTAATGAAAAAGTCCCAAGGGCGCAGCGGTAGCACTTGCTACAAAAAGAGAGGTGTACGAGGGTAGAGACCCGGGTTCGAGTCTTGCTCACCCGGGTCACCCCTTGTCTCCTTTTTTTTTTTTTTTGAAAAACTTTGTGAACCAAAGTTGTTAAGCTCCTTGAGCTTAACAAATTTCAAAACTACAGCTTTTCTAAAATGCTTATAAATAAGCTTAAAAGAGCTTTTTAAAGTGGAGAAGCTAAAAGTTAGCTCTTTAAAGACAAAAATGCTTAGTCTTTTGAACTTTTTGGGAAAATAAGCTAAACTTTAAACTGATGAGCTAAAAGGGGGGGCCTAAACTAATCTAAATAAGCACTAAGAAGCTAAATTGTGACAACTAAATAAGCTGAAAGAGGGCTTAAACTTAGACAGTAAGCTAGACTAAGCTTAAAAAGGACTTAAGAGGCTTATCTCTTGGGCTGTTTACACAAAATAAGCCAAGGAAATGGAAAATAAGCATACACAGCTTAACACACTAACCTAAGTAGCTACTAGGAACACAAATAAGCCCATGGAATAAGCTCAATAGTCCAAGAAGTGGCTTAATACCCACAACAGTACTAACTAGGGAGTTAGTACTGTTGGTGTAGAATTTGGGCTTAAAACCTCAATAAGCAAAGGAAAAAGGGAATAAGCTATCTAAGGCCTTTAACATACCTAATAAGCAACTAAGAGACTGAATTAAACAACTAAAAAGCTCCTAATAAGCTAGAAAGAAAATAAGCAGTTTCTACACTAAGCTAGGTGATCGGCTGGATTCACACTGTAAATATATATAATATATAATAAAATATAAAATATATAAATAAGTGTAAAAACCAACAAGATCAATAAAACCGAGAAGTAGTATAGAGCTTTCCCGGGTCGTTTATCCCCAACGAGGCTGGACTAGTAAATCGATATGATCGAAGACTTGAGTTTGAATGAAGGAATTGATTTGGGAGATTGAAAAAGTCAAATTAGATAACAACGGACTAAAACGTTTAAGAAAAACCTAGAAATTACGAAATTAAACTAGAAAACGAGAGCCCGAATCCCGAACAAAAGGGGGAAAACCTAAAATCTTTAAAAATAACCCTACGGAAATTTTTTCACTTCTAAACTACTCTACGGGACAAATAACGAAGAATGAAAAAGACTAGACCGAAAACGGAGTTCGTTTGACCCAAAAACGAGTCAAAACAAAATCCCGTACCCGGACCCGTTCTTTAAAAAAGGAAAAGTTATAAAAATGACCCTACGAAAATTTTTATATTTTTCCTACAAACTAGATGATAAAAGAAAATTTTCTAAAAAAGCAAAATATTTTTTTGATAATTTTTGTATTTTTTATGAATTAAATAAACTTTTAACTAAATTAAATTATAAAAAATATTAAACGATTACTAAAAATTCTGAAAAATTTACAAAAAATACTTTACGCTATAAATTACCTACGAAAAATAAGAAACACCAAACAGCTTATGCAATAAGCCCGTAAATAAGCCAAACAGCTTATAAGAGCTTATAAGTCAAAACGTACATAAATACCAAGTGCCCTTGAGTCTTTAACGAAAAAGACCCAAGGGCGCAGTGGTAAGTGTGTGTGTAAAGAGGGGGATGTATCGCTTGGTCCCGGGTTCGAGTCTTGCTCACCCGGGCCAAGTGTCTTCCCCCTTTTTTTTATTTTTCGAAAAGTCCAGGGTAGGAAATGTAAGAAATGAAACTAAAGGGTAGGCGGGTAAACTATGGTGAATTTACACCATAGTGCAAACGGGTACCCCTGAACTTTGGGAAAAATACACAATAGACCTCGCGACTTGGCTTATTTTTGGCTTATTAAAAAAAATGAGATTTAGCAAAAACTTAAAACTACAAACTTATTAAGGAGCTTAAACTCTACAACATTAACAAAAGCACTTTCTACTTTTAACAACTGAATGAGCTAGAAAATAAGCATTTTGTTCCTGTCACAAAACTAGGACTTTCCCATAACTTTCACATTTTGGCTTTATTCCCCAGTTATTTCTAGATGAAAATGAAAACAAAAGAAGCTAAGTGAAGCTTTAAGAAAATGTGTTCTGAGATATCTAAACAAAATTAGTACTTGTTACAAAGTTTTTACAGAAAATTGCCTTAAAAAGTGCAAGTCTTAGCTTAAAACTGAAATAAGCTATTCTTAATAAGCTAAACAGATTGTTACTAATCCTCAAAAGCTGAAAATTTGAGATAAGCCTATGCTAGGAAACATAAAACTAACCTTGATTAAAAGGTTTTTTCAAATTACAACTAAAAAATGAAAATCAAAATAGAAATAAGCTAGGAATCTAACTGCTGCTACACTACTTTTGCAGGCTAAAATTAGTAGCCTAAGAAATTAAAAGTTGAAACTAAATAGCTTTTCTAGATTAAGCTAAATGGAGTATAGTACTATTAACAGGCTTAATTTCAAACTCTAACTACTAACCACTGAAGCTAAAAATTGGCTAGAAAAGTAATGAGCTACAACAGTTTTAACTGAGTTAAAACTGTTGTATGCTGATGCAATTGGCACATACTAAAGTGCAGGTCTATAGTTCAAGATTTAGAGCTTCTAGACCAACTCAAACATGCATTTGAGTGAACACAAATCAAATTTGAACTCTAACATGCTTTGATTTACTTAAAGCTAAAAACCTCTTTGCTGTCAAAATTCACCTGGTGCAAATGCAAGGTTTTAGTACTCTAACCTTTTGAGTTTTACTTACTAACTTTTAAAAGCTGTTCTAAACTTAGTTTAGTTCCCTAACACAACTAAATGAAAAGCTTTATCAAAGTGAAGTTGACTTTACAAGTCAAAAACAACTAGATCCAAACACTCCTTAAAGCTAAACTGTCAAATTTTTTAGCTTTTAAAATCTATTTTTATACTAAAACCATTAAAACTTTATATCTACTCTTATTAAAAATCACCTATTTAAGCTATTTTAAAATTAAAAACTAAAGCTTTTTAAGAGGAATAAGCTAGTTACTTAGTGAGGCTTATTACTACTATATATGACAGAATTAAGAAAACTAGATTTCTAAAATGGATTTAAACTACAAAAATTAAAGCATTTGCATATCTAAGTATCTATGCTAAAATGAACAAGTTTTAAGCACATAAAGGAAAACAAAGCAAATAAGGCTAAAGATTATGCTAAATTTAATGCTAAAATTCAAAAATAGGAATTCACACCTTTTGATGTAGTCTCGACACAAGCCACTCTATCATGAGTGAGTGCTTAAAGAACACAGGACCTAATTGGCTCCCTAGCCTCTAGACCTCAGCTTAAAACTCAATAAGCTGTAAAAAGCTTATTACTCCTTGAACTTCCAAAAATGGAGGCTTAATTTAGAATTCAGTATTTGAAAACTTTTAAACTAAATGAGCTAAAAACAGTATTTAAAAAACTTTTACAAAGTTTAAAACTGAATTTGAGCTTAATAACAAGAATAAGCTCAAAAGAGCTTATTTAGAGCTTATTTGATGAAAATCACTTCAAATTGAAATAAGAGAACACAAGAAGCTTGTAAACTGATTGTTATTGCTAAATTGATGAAGTACAAGAGGAAAGAACAACAGTACAAGAGCTTAAAGCTATTTTAAAAAAACTTGAAAGTAAAATGCTTAATATTGAAGGAAAATACAAAACTGAAAATTAAAACAAAGACAACTAACTAAAACTGGCTTCTTCTGTCTTCTTCTTCCCTTTTTATAAGCTGAGCAACTTCTTTGTTGTGTTAGTTTGGTGAGAGCAAAACCAAAAACAAATCTTGACCGTCGATTTAGCCTTTTGGGAGATGGGGGATTGCCAACATGGCTGAGGGTTTTAGTGGAGGAGGGGGGAGGTGAGTATCCATGGGGTTTTTGAGGTTATAGGGTAAAAGAAGGGTTGTTAACCCGTGAGTGGGTTTTGGGTTTCAAAAGAGGCGGGAAAATTGGTTTGTACAGGTTGGGGTGATAACAGGGAAAGGGTTTGGAAACTTGGCAAGGTTGGCCCTCCCCCTCTGGTTATAACTTTTCATTGCCACCGTAGGCCTTGTTGATATATAAACTTTGGGGTGACTGGCCCAAAACAAGTCCCCAAGAGTTATATAACTCTTTGCACCCCACGTCCTTGGGTGGTACAAGTTTAAGGACATGGCAGCTTTGGCCCTTGTGGTGTAACTTTGCATTTATGGCAGTTTGGCCCTTCTCTTCTCTTTTCCTCTTTTCTTCTTTATATATAAGTTTAGGGATTGACAATTTCAGTCCCTGAACTTATATTTCTTTGACTTTGGCCTCGGGGTTGACTTGGGTTGACTTTGACTTTGACCAGTTGATTTTTCTGTTGACTTTTTGACTTGATTGACTTTTCTGTTTCGATTTGGCTTTGTCTTTCACAGTCTTTTCCATTCCGAGTCCGGTTTTGTCGTTTTGGCTTTGTTTTTCGTCCTTTTCTTAGATATCCGTTCCTGCACAACACAATTAGCAAAACAAGCATATATTTGGCATTTTAAGTCCGTTTCTGGTTATTTTAGCTCGTTTTTAAAGGTAAAAGGTATGTGTAATTAAGCACATACCACTAGGCAAAAAAAAAAACAGTTAAAGGGCTACTTTTAGCTTAAAAATAAGCTATCAAAAGGGGCTCTTAAGGTCTGAAACTAAGGAGGCTTATCTAAGAGCTTATTGGCTCTTGAGAAGTGCCAAAAGCTTGGGCTTAAGTTCACTAAAAGGCTAGAAAAGAAAGCTAAAAATTGAGCCCCTAGCACCAGGGGAAGACTAAGCTAAAACAAGGGCTTATATTGACAGCTTATTTTAAGCTGTCAAATAAGCCCAAAATTAAAAGCAAAGTTAAAACAGATTTAGAATGGCTTAAATTTTAAGCCCCTAAGCACAAAGAAAACATGCTGATTTTTGAGAATGAAAAAGGGCTTTTTGCTTTTATAAAAATGACACTTAAAACTTTGGTAGGTTTGACTCAACAAGTCAAATGACTCAAAGGACTTTGTCAGCTTGTTTTAAACACACAAATGACACTCTTTTTAAACTACAACTCAAGTCTACAAAGGCTTATCCAATTAAGCTCTTGTAGCTTTTTTTTAAAACCACAGTTTCAAAAGGTGACTTAAAAAACTTTGAAAAACATTTTTTTAACTTAAAAACTTTGGTAAAACAGACTCAAATGAGCTTAATACTTAAGCTAAAGTCAAGTAACATGACAGTATTAACCTAACCCCAACCCATACCACACCATTTTGACCCGTTTTTACACTTAACCCAAACACCCCTTTATATTTCTTAAAACGGATTTTTACACTTTAAAAGGCTGTTTTAACTCACAATTCTTAAAGGGAATTGACAAATAAGCACTAAACAACATAAATGAACAATAATAAGCAAGAAATAAGCACTCTAATCAGCTAAAACAGAATAAGCTATAAAAATCTAAAAATTAAGGCTTTAAAGGGAAAATTGTAATGACCTTTGTCCAAGCTTTTACAAGGACTTTTTGAGCCCTCAAGGGCTTTCACCTACAAGCTCTGGCTTATAAATAAGCCAGTGAATAAGCCAATAAGCTCTTCCAACTTTAGCTTATCTTCCAAATGGCTTATTCTTGATTTTTCAAACAAAAACTTATAAAACTATAAACTATGAAGAGTTTAAGTTCTATAAGCTTAATCAAACTTCTATAAGAGCTTATAGAAGCTTATTTTAACTGAATAAGAGCTTATTGAGAGTATTAGAGCTTAAAACAACTTTTCATTAAAACTCGAAATTGAAATACACTTGCTGAAAATTAAAAGACAATTAATAAACTTAAAGTTGCATTCAAATTAAGTAAAAATACATTAAAAGACAGAAAATTCGATGATGCCCTTAAGGCTTACAACCTTCTTTGTGTGCTTCTTTTCTGAGAGAGTATGCAGCCTGTGTTTGTTGTGTGAGTGTAATCCAAGAACAAATCCCAGCCCTTAATTATAATCCCAAGTCATCATCACCATCGAAAATGGTTCTTGGACAATGGGGGATTGCCAAGTTGGCATTTTTGTAGCTGGGAAAGTTTAGTGGAGGAGGGGGGTGATGATTGTCCATGGGGTTGTTTGGGTTTGCAGGATAAAGGGGAGGAAGGAGACCCGTGATTGGGTCTTGGGGTTTTAAAAAAAAGCGGGAAAAGGTGTTATAAAGGGTGACAGGGACGGGTTTGGTGGTTTGCCAACTTTGGCCCTCCAAGGATATAAGTGATGTTGTAATTTTTGTCCTTGGTTAATGAGAGTTTGGGGACTTTGGCAGTTTCAGTCCCTGAAAGTTATATATGGCTTTGCACCACACGTCCTTGTGGTGTATAAGTTCTTGCCATTGGCAGTTTTGCCCCTTGTAGTTTAACTTTTCCAATTTGGCAGGATTAACCCTTCTCTTTATTTTCTTCTTTTCTTCTTTTAAGACAAGTTTAGGGATTTAACAAGTTTAGTCCCTAAACTTGTTTTTCTTGACTTTTTGGCTTTGGATTTGTCGTGGTTGACTTTGGTTGACTTTTTGACACTTGGGCTTGGACTTGACTGTGTCTTTTCCACGCTTTTCCATTCCGTGTCTGGTTTTGTCGTTTTGGCTTCGTTTTTTGTCCTTTTCTTAGATATCCGTTCCTGCACAACACAATTAGCAAAACAAGCATATATTTGGCATTTTAAGTCCGTTTTTAGTTATTTTAACTTGTTTTTAAAGGTAAAAGGTATGTGTAATTAAACACATACCAATGAATATGGATGATTTTTTGATTAATATAAATAGAAATTTGATGGATGAATTTTAAAAAAAAAATAAAAAGGTTTGAAAAATTGTTAGAGAGGATAGAGATGGACCACAACGCAAAAAGACAAAATTGTCCATGATATATTATCAACTAACAAATAAATACTAAGACTTAGAGTAATCTGATCAAACAATGTGACCAAATCAGACTGTCACATCAGCGCCAACTCAGCTTTCTCTCTTTTAGACCAAACAGTGACCAAACACCCGTAATGCAACCGGACACGTGACCGAACACTAATAACCAAAAACAACCCCACAAAAATAAATTAAAAAACTATCACACACACACAAACACTTTCATTTTGTTCAGTCTAGGTATGGAGTCGACACGAGCATATATCCTGAATTCCTGATAGTTGACAAGGCCAAGTTCGATGTCTTAGAAGCAATCAACTGGTGTTTTGCCTTGAGAGCTTCAGCTTTCCTTTTAACTATTATTGAGACCCAAATAATATTTGTTTTTGGGGTAGCTGTTTCTGTGGTGTGAGGTAGCTGATAATATTCTCTTTCGAGTAATTAGGCGGTGTATATTGACCTTAATTCCACCAATTCATTAGCTTTCATTTTTACATGCTATTTTTTCCTAGGAAATTTCGTTAAGTTCTAAGGTCTCCTCCTCCGTCACGTATAGGGCCGGTGCATATTGGGTGTTACATTTACATACATATACAGGGCAGGCTGAACTTGCCTTGCACGATGTAGACATAGGGGGTTCTTGTAGCCAATGGCTACCTTATTCACTTCAATCTTAATATGACCTAGGTTTACACATCATGTGAAACGTTTGAATAGACTGATTGTTTGAATAATTTATCCTCAAACCCTATCTTTTAAAGCTTAGTCCAAAAAGTCTTCAAGGTATTTATTTTCGTTCTGATTAAAATCCTTTTTCAAGATGTAATTTTCTACCATTAACTTTTTATGTTGGATGGTAGAGGCAAGTTGCAATTTTACAGGAATGAAGTTCCTTTTTCAAATTCTCTTCCTTAATATTATGGTCACATATAACTATTCTTAGTTGCTCATCAATCTTTTGTTCTCTTTCTGTTAATTCAAACCTGGCACATCTTTCATACAGTTTAACTTGTTCCTTGTATATTGCAAGTTCAGCATTTAAAGAATTATCAGCTACTGTATATGTTGGTGCTTTAACAACAGATTGGGCTTTAGGTTCATGAAATTCATTATCTATCTCTCGTACCTATCTCATTTGGAATCGTAGATGCATTGTTTTGTACAACTGGCACTGCGTTGTCCTTTACATACTGATCATATGGATTCATATTACTATCACTCGTATAATTAGCATGTGAGCCAACAACGTAGCTTGGTTATACATCGTCCTGCATCCCGTGTTCTTCATGATGTTCACAAATAGCATCTTGAAAGTGATATGTTGTAACCTCAGATAAGTTGTTCGCATTCATAAGATGGACGGCTCATCACACACTTGATATGCCTGATGATAGATTAGCCATGAACATAGTTTGTGCCGTAGGAGCCTCATCAACATCAGAATCATACGCATCACAGTCATCAGCTTGAAACACATTATCCACATTGAGAGCTAAGTCTTGAACTGGTTGCTCATCCACATCTTCATCAATAGCATTGTCCTGTCCACCAGCTAGGAACAATAACTGCTCTTCATCCAAGACTACCCTATTCTCTTGAGCTTGCATCAGCAACATCTTGTCTTTGAAGTATTCGGAGTTCTGTGGACGCTTGGGTTGAGTGCAGTTCCTTGCTATGTGGCCTACCCCGTTGCAGTTGTAGCACTTAACCTGCCTAGCTTGACCCGGATTAGCATTCCCCACTCTGTTCTGTGCTCTCCCATAACCAACTGCACCTGCACCCCGTGCATTATTACCCTGTCCTCTGTTCTGTCGACCCTGAACATTCTGAACAACAACCCTGCCGTCTTGTACTGTAGCTTGATTCCTTGGGTTTGATGAGGTTCTGAGTTGATTGTTTGTTTGAGGAAGGAAGGTTTTGTATGACTGGGTGAGTAAGGCAAGTGTGTTGGTTAGGTTCTCGATTAGGTTGTCAGTTGGAGAAAGTCCCAAATCAGATTGTGAGGTGTCAGCAGAATGTGGTTGATGATATGTGGTCGGTGGATTTGTTGATGACTGAGAATGATAATGTTGAGGTGAAACATTTGACATCAAGGCAAGAGGATCAACTGTCTGTTGTGTGAGACGTTCCAACATCATCTTATTCTCGTTGGCATGTGCCTCGTGTTGCTTCAAGTAAGCATATAGTTGATCAAAGTTTGAATCCTTCAAGCCTTTGTTAAGTTTCACAGCTGTAACAAATCTACCCCATTCAGGCAGCATGTTATTCACAAACTTTGAGTTCAACTGTATTTTTGACATTGTCATCTTGATGTTCCGCATGTCATTAATGAGCTTGGCAAACCAGACATAGTAGTCGTGAATGGTTTCGCCTTTGTTCTGACGAAAGTGTTCAAAGTCATCATACAGTTGTGATTCACGGTCTTCCTTTGTTAATTCTGATCCTTCCAAAAGCATCTTCACATTGTCCCATATGTCCTTTGCATCAGTGTAATGATTAATAAGTGAATAGATGTCTTTTGGTAAACCTTGAAGTATGATGTTTGTTGCCCGAATGTCTGCATTGTACCTATCCTTCTCATCCTGTGACAGATCCGAATAAACTCGAGGTCGTTCAGGACCCAGATTGAGTGAACCTTCAGTTCCTTCAGCAACAATTACTCGCGTGGTCCCCATCTGAAATGGTCCTTCATCAATTGACTTTAAAATGTTTACCCCATTATCCTTACCCCGACAGTATAATCGAATACGTTGTTGCCATGACGCAAAGTCAGCCTTATCAAGCATAGGATTGTGGGTATCGGAACGGCACATTGGATGTCCTATGAAAGATTAGCCTAATGATTTACTTGTGATCTGATTAAGTGGATAGATCTAATGATTAGTGATTGTATGTTAAAATTGATGATTGTTTGATGGATTAGGTGATATGTTGTTTGATTGAGATTTGGTTTGGTTGAGTTAACGTTAACTTAATGTTGATTGAGGTTTTGTCAAAAACAGTGAAGTTTTGGGTCAAAACGCAATGAAGAATTATCAAAACGCAATGAAAATTCTCAAAACGCAATGAAGAGTCTCTAGTCAAAACGCAATGGGACTCTACGTTCATGTCCAAAATTGCATGTTGCGATTTGAATCAAAACGCAACCAATTAAAAAAATTGGGCAGGGAGTATCCCTAGTCAAACGCAACAAAAAAGTCTTCAAAACGGGCTACCTGTAGTAATACGCAACGACAAAACGAGACGACCAAACGCAGCGTCTAGGTCAAAACTCAGTGATCCAAAAGCCAATTATTGCTTCCTTCACCCAAAACGCAACCAAGAATGTCACAGAAGGTCAAAACGCAATGACGAAGATACGAACTTTTTCACCTAAAAACCCTTAAAAATCACCCTTTTGAACGTTTTCACTTGGTTTCTTTTGGAGCACACTACTTGGTACTAGCGAGTATTAACAACTATAAAAACTTACTTTAACATCACTAAACATGAGAATCAAAGAGTGTCAAGAATAAAACCATAACACCTTATAAAACCACACTTTGATTAAAATAACAAGAAAACTGCACACTCATTCTAGCTAATATCCCATGTTTTTATCTCTATACCAAGTTGTAGTTATACAAGAGATCATAACACAAGTAATGGATGATGGGTTGGCTAATTAATCTTAGTGAGAGAAAGTTCTCTTTCTAGAGAGAGAAAGTGCAAGTATATGTTTTTGCATGAAAAGAACAACCAACCCCTTCCCATGGGTGGGAAGGGGTATATATACAAGTGATTCTTTCTAACTACGAGCTATGCTATACTAAACGATACACGGGGGTGACCGAGACTTTTTCATAATCCTAACAAGATACTTTGATGGCGTCCTCTCCCAAGGTTGATTCTCTCTTCGATGAGTTCGCCGGTGAACTCATAACAATTCCTCCAAGAATTGCTAATAGAAAGCACGAGGAATATATTAGCCTTTTGGAGAGGTTGCTATACGATAATTCATTTCCCCGACCGCCGGAAGATTTTCATGCTTATCCAAATACGATCATCGAGTCTCTTCCCACATTTACTATCCCCGTTGAGGATAATGACTCTCTTAGGGAAAAGATCGATATATTTCCTGGTCCGGATGACTCAATACCATCGGGTATTGAGAGTGATGATTACGACTCGGAAGGTGACAATAATTCTACTTCTCTTCCTGAGTTCGAATCATTTCATGTTGATTATCCTAATTTAGGAGATTCAACCATTGATGTGGTGGAAGACATCCCCGTTGATGTGCCTAACATTTTGCCCACCCATCCCACCCTTCATATGGATTTCGACTTCATTCCTTCTCATAATGATCTCGGATCCGATCTTGATGTTTCTTCTCCTTTCGGAGATAGAAACAAGATTTACGATCCGGGGATATGCATTGAAGTCGAATCCACAAGATTTCTTGCTACTCATTCCCCCGTGATTGATACTTTACTTCCATTTTCATCTAAAAATAGGACGAGTTTTAATCCGATGTTTCTTGCTTCAAAGGAGAAAATCTCCCTCCTTCTTCCATCACACGGGGCTTTAAGCTTCAAGCTTTTTCATTCACAAAAGCCCGTCTGTTGATTCATGATGAGAAACATTCCTATCTTGGATGTTTTGTTTCTCCATTCTATCCTCCTTGACCAATCAGTATATGGGGGGATCGAGTCAGGCTCAAGACTCGGTTAACAAAAATAAGCGTTTAGTGGGTGGCAACCCATGCTTATCCTAATATAATAGTATTAATGAATAAGTGTGTTGTGAGGAGGCTCGCCTCTTCCTTTCGTGTGCTTTGTGTTTTTTGTTGTATGTCCAGGATTGCCCGGATTTTGAAAGCATTCATGCTCGTGTTTTTGTCACCTTTCTATTTTTTTGTTACAATCGAGCTTCAAATACTCAGCTTCATTATGGAGAATCCAATATCCAAATCTTATAGATTAATGTTTTATCGTGGAGCATACTTAATAACGGCCTTAGGAGTTCATAGAGACCTTCTTATAACATTGAGGATAATGTTTATGTTCTAGTTGGGGGAGATCTATCGATTTGAATTGTGCATGCAGTCGTGTTTTCTCGTAATTACCAGGTTATTCACCAAATTCCAAAAAAATGAAAAAAATTTAAAAATTTTCAAAATAAAATACTAGTGTTTGTCACAAATTTTGACTTTTTGCTGGGTTGAAACAAAGAATAAATTTTTGACCTCGATCGTGGTGTTGAGCTCATTGCTTGTTCCTTTATCTTTTAGACTAAGCATTCGTCGATTGCGAAGAACGAAAAAATGATAGAGTTAGTATGTGTAGAGGAATAATCTAGGAGTTTTTGGAATTCTTAAGACGTCATAGTGTGTTTGTGGCTTTTCTCTCCCATAAGCTTCTAACCGGACTCTTTTCGAAAATTAAACTTAAATCAACAATTTTTGAAGTATAGTCGATAACAATAATTTATTTAGTCTTAGTTCAAATTTATACTTAAATTTTCTAAAAAGAAATTTTCTCTATATCGTGGTAATATAAAGTAAAAAATATGAAAAAATGAAAAATGAGGTAATAATAATAATAATAAAAACTGTGGGCTAATAAAAGTTTACTGCATCTTGCCGGCTCACAACCGATGTTGCAGTCTTCTAAATAAGGCACATAGTAATTATCCGAGACTGATAAAAGTTTGCTGCATCTTGCCGGCTCACAACCGATGTTGCAGCCTTCTAAAAGGTCAAGGATTTCCTTAGTTTAAAGGATGTATAATTATATTAAGTGTAATATATGTGATTTAATAAATATAGGGAAAATCTCTTTTTCTTAAATTTAAATATGCTTTTGAACTAAGACTATTTCGTTTTAAGTTGTGGTTTTTCTAAATGAATTGTTTGACGGGAAGCCTAAGAGTTTTTGAAACCGAAGGTCCGTGAGTTCCGATACTATTCTCTGTGGGGTGTCAAAAGCCTGGTCACCTAAGCCGGTCTCGGCTGGGATGTGCCGAGAAGAAAGTCGCTACATGGAATGATCTCGCCTTCAAAATCATAATTCTTGGGTGGAACGTAAAGCATAGAAATATTACCATTTTCTTAAAAAGTTTGATCTATGGTTGAAATTCAAAATAAGCACATTCACCTAATTTTCGGGAGTAAAAACTTTCACAAGTTACAAGTATGAGTAGTGTTAGCATCTTAACTTATATTTAACGGTGATTTCGTTTAGGATTGAAGTGCTTCTTGTTCTATGACCCTATAAGTTATGAAAATAACGAAAGTCTGTACATTCTAGTCAGTTGCTTAAAAAGAAAAGTATAAAAAATGAGAAAAAGGAAAAATACAAAAAATATGTGTAGATTTATAAATGGTTAAAACGGGGCTTTTCAAAGCTAATGATTCTTTAATTCCCCTTGATGAACACTTTGCTACTTTTCGAGGTAATTAGTCGAGGGGGATTGAGATTCTTGGTTTTCTAAAGTGTTTACTTATGGCATTGCGTGAAGACACGACAATAGTTTAATATGGGGGATTTTGGTATGTGCTTAATTACACATACCTTTTACCTATAAAAACGAGCCTAAATGACCAAAAACGGACATAAAATGCCAAATATATGCGTGTTTTGCTTTGTATACTGCGCAGGTAATGGATATTCACTAAAGGACAAAAACAAAGCCAAAACCAACAAAACCGAGCACGGAAATGGAAAGAGCGTGAAAAGTCAAAGTCAAAGTCAAAATCAAAGATCAAAGCCGAGGACATAAGCAATCTTAAATGGGCCAACCCGCACCCATTTAATGGGTCGGGCCAGCCCATTAAGCCCTTATCTATAAACCTTATAATATAAAAAAAGTCCAAACCCAATCCAATACCAAAACCGGCCCACAAGGCCCAAACCATACAACCATTAAAACCTTTTCACAATTAGTCCTAAACCCATTTCATCGTTAGTCCTTAGGGACTAACATAGTAAGTCCCTCACCCCTAACACCCATTAACCTGTTATCCCCAAAACCCAGTCAAACCATTTTCCCGCCACCACTGTTCATTCATCCCTGTCACTCTCACCTCGACCCCTGCACCCCAAGACAAACCTATCACTCTCACAACTCAACCCACTCCACAAGGCAACAAATCCACGATGGCAATCCTAAGAGAATTGATTGGATGGGACAAATTCAAGGTCTTGGATTAAATTGAAGAAGCACAAGATGGATTGAAGGGCTCAGATTGAAGTTTGGATACCTCTCACAGAAGAAACACACCCTCAAGACCTAGAATCTTCTCTATTCGGCTATATATAGAAGACTAGTTTTAGTTTTAGGGCATCTAGTTTTAAATAGCTTTTTATTTGTAAATTTTCAGCTTATATTGAGTTTGTTTTAGCTTATTTGTATTTCCTTAAA
>BQNB010022342.1:36892-63112 GCA_026074375.1 Tanacetum coccineum | reverse complement strand
TATCAAGGGTAACTTGGTAATTTTCTTAATTACTCTTAAGGTTATATTTTATATATACTTTACGTGTATAAAACTTACACACCAATTATCTAAATAAAACATTTTTTAATAATACAGAATTACTTTGTCTAATTTATTTTTGTAAAAGGATGTTTTGTTACATCTATAAAAATGAAAATTTTAAGACATAAAATTATTTCTTTGATCATCCATCAAGTTTAGTATTTGTTTCTTCATACCTTAAGTGATTTACGTCGAAATGGTAATTTACGACTAATATCTTGTTTATGTTTATTTTTACATAGAATCTTTTTTACATTTTTGTGTTTATCAAAACGTAGAGAAGTCGAAAAATATACATAACATTTTTAGACATTATCTGTATTAACAATCTCCCCCTTTTAATGATTACAAAATGTAAACTCATTATATGTAAAAATATATTTAAACAACTTTTAATGAGTTTAATCCCATTTCTCCCACTTTTTGTAGAATCAAAAAGTTTCGTCGATGTGAAGATAAATATTAATTTGACAATATAAATGCTCCCCCTTAATGTGTGCTCCCCCTTGTTGAGGGCACCAAGGAATTACGCTATAGTGACTTGCTACAAAAACAAGTTAGAATACAAGTGCAATATATCTAACTACTAGCAAGGTCACAACCAAAATAAATATATCAAAGTGGCTAAATAAATATAATCCAAAAGGAAAAATGAACAAACCAGTAAGTAAATCAACCAGAACATATTCTAACCATCACAACCATGATATAAAATAGAAATGCATTTATTAAAAATAAAAATCATACATGAAAGTATGATAATACATGACTAAAATTAAAAATAAACAAACTACAATCCTAAGTGGTCTAAAGCCAGAAAATTTGCAAGCACAAGAGGGCTGGTTTTGAATTTATTTAAGATGATGAACAAAACATACAAGATGTTTAGTTTTGTGGTGGTGTGTTTGTTGATGGAGAGTTTGGTGCGGAAGGTAGGGTGAGATATTGTTCAATGAAGGAGAACATAAAATGAAGCTCCTCTCTCAAAGCAAAGATAAGGTTACGGTGGTGAAGAAAACATAAGCAATTAGCTCCATGAAGATCAAATAAGTTAAGTTGAACGGGATAGCCCATGATAGGAGTTGGTGATGATGGTGGTGATGGAGTAGCAAAGGCATAGTCCAAAGGACTAATAGGTGAAAGTGAGATGGTAACATCCATGGGTTGGTGATCTTGGTTTTGTAGAGGTGGTGGATGAGAAACTCTAAGAGGAGTTTCCATTATGTCTTCAAGATAAAGGTTAATGGATTAATAAGAGTAAAATGGTGATGAGTTAGGCCTAGGGGGAATGGATGAATAGGATAATGAGGTACCTTTTGTAGATGGAGTCTCATAAGAGGCCATATTGGTGAATTTGAAGAGTTTAGGCTACTTAAGTGAGGAGTTTAATATCATCATCCTTATTTTATCCCAAGAACAAGCGTATCTTTCTAAAGGGTTTTATGGTTCTAAGTTTCTTGCAAGGGTTTGTGGAAGAAGTTTGAGAGGATGCCATAGAAGAATTGAGGTTGAAGAAGATGAAATGGTGTAAGTAAAATGCATTAGATGAAGGCTTCTTATAGGGAAATATGGTGGATCAGGTTGAGTATAGGTAATTGTTTTATCCTATGGTTTACAAGGATGATTATGAAAAGTGGTAAGAATTTGTTGAAATTATAAGAAAAGTAGTTAAAAAGATAAAAAGAAAACAGTAAAATTCGTCTGAACCGCGAACAGTCCCATTAATTATGGGACGGTCCTTGAAATATAATGGAACCGTCCATATACTTAAAGAACCGTCCCCTGGTACTGACGAATTTTTCTTTTCCAGTTTATATCTAGTGGTCCATAAGGTGAAAAGGTAGTGTTCAGGGGGCTGTTTGCTACAGATCCTATGACCTTAAACCACTAAAGAATATCTTCCTAAAAATCCTAAATATGGATAAAACTAGGAAGAATTTTTATGCAAGTAATCTTATTAAAATAAGTATATTCAATCTACTTAGGAAATTAACATGCATGTGTATAAATACTTAGAAACATAAATATGCAATAAGAAAGAAGCATTCAATAAGAGATAAGCATAATAGTAAGCATGCAATAAGATGAGACATCTAATAATAAGTTAGAATGTGATAAAATCGAACTAATCACCCTAAATTAACTAAGTTATCGTAGTTTATGTAATTGCCAATATTTCTCAAACCATGCAATAATAATAAGTCTAATAGAGAAAAATAAAATACTACAAGTAAGTCTAAAAATAAATACATGTATGTAACCAAGTAAAATAAAATTGTTCATAAATAAAATCCCCGTCATTCATTTCTTCTTGAACATTTTTCGAAACGCCTTCTCAATTGAGTTTAGCGCTCCCCGTTGCTCCACATGCGCCGAGTGTTGTCGGTTTAACTTGTTGACATGTTTTGTTCATTTTTGGGTGGGTCAACAAATGTTTGGGGTGTAATGGGGGAATATAATTATAGTAAGTGGTGGAAGAATGAGTATTTTATCGAGAAGTACCTTCATCACGCATATCTTCATCATCGTTGTTTTGACGAGAGGATGAGCCATGATGAAAGGTGGAGGAGGAGGAAGTAGAATAACGACCACGTTTGACACCATTATCATTTATTGGCTTGCGAGAAGTTGTTGCACCAAGAGAAAGCATGACTCGATCATTAAAAGACATACTGAGGACCAACAAGATTGTGTGTACGAGTAAAGACGATACGCTAAGACTGAACATATGTTTTAATCTCGTCAGGAGTAGGTATTTCGGTGTGATAAGGACGAGACTCTTCTTGATCAGCCGATAAGGCATCAAGAGACCATTCATCCGTGAAGGCACATTGGCCTCGATAAGGAATACCAAGAATGCAACCGAAGTCAACAAGAGAAAGAGTGATTTGTTAATGTTGGATGCAAAAGCGAACATACATATTCTGATCGTCGTCATAAATGAGTTGGACCTAACTGTAGAATTCCAAAATAAAATGAGGACAAATTGACTCATTGATTTTGTATAGACAATCAAAATGAATCTCCTTAAACATGAGTTGGACATAGTCCCGACCTAAAAAATTAGCATTAATGACATGACCCTCATGTATATAGTGGTATTCGACACGACGAAAAAAGGGAACTATTTCTGATGGGATATTGGGTTCGGTGGAAATGATAGGAATGTAGTTTCGAGTCTTTTGGTAATCGTTAGCAATTGCACGAGGCATATTAACACCTAGTGTGTGTTTATATGCAACCAATGTGGAGGTGCGGTTATCTCAACTCAAAATAAAAAATATGAGATAACACAAACGCTTCTTTATTCGCTTTTGCTCAACCGAATGTGTCGAAATATATGTATGTATATATATATATATATATATATATATATATATATGTGTGTGTGTGTGTATGTGTGTGTGTTATATATTTCAACAACAATCAAGAGTTTATCATGTGTGCATGCGAAATCGTTTTTAGAATGTATTAACAATGCACGAAAACATTTTTATGATGTTCCTAGTCGTGAGAAATTTTTCGGAAACAAAATTGGCGTTTATGCATATTTCGAATTTTTCCAAACACACTCAATTATGCAAAATCTACATTTACGGGAAGCATATTAGTTATACATTGTATAATCCTAGTCTTAATTATGCAAAAACACAAGAAAAAATTTAAAATCTCAATTTTGATTTTGTACTCAATTGAACCTTATACTCAAGATTGAAAGAGATAATGATGAAATTACTTACAATTGATGTTAATTAGGATGATATATGTGCAAATCCTCAACGAACAGACCTTGATTTGGAGTTTGGATGGATGATTTTTGTGTTTTGGGTTTCAAAATCGTGACAGCAGCATCAGTCTTTAAGAGGAAGGAGTGTTTGGATTTTGGTTTTAAAAAAATATAACAGGTATATTGGTTTAAGCGGGTGACTGTCCATTATATATATTGGACCGTCCAAATAAATAAAGGATTGTCCAATAAGTAAAGCACTGTCCTCTGTTGTTGGACTTTTTGTTGGAATTTGTGGAAACTAGAAGAGAGTTGAATAGTTTTTACCGTTTTAAAATTAAAACGTAGATTGTCTACTTATGTGTAGTAAATAGATATACACAAGTGTATATGATAGCGATGTAATAAATAAATAAGTAAATGTGGAATATCAATAAGTAGAGAAAAGAATGATCAAACCGATGAAACAATGATTTATAGTGGTCCGGCTACGAAGCTCCTCTTCGCCCTACTCCACTCCTCGAGTACCCAACTCGAGAGTTTTCTTCACTATGTCAACAAGCTCCCTTTAGGTGGAAAAAAACCGTACACGTCGCTTACACTTTTTCCGGTACTAAGTTAAATACCTAGTTCTACTTCGAGATAGAACCAATCTAACAGACTACGTATTTTAAGGCCTAAAATACTAACCTATCATACACATATGATCACACAACACAAGTAGATGAAGATAGATAAATATCACACACGTGATGACTCGATTATAGTAATAACACTTGAAGCTTGATGTCTTGTTTTGTGTTCTTCACTAAAGAGTGGAATAGTTGGCTCACTTATAATGGATTATAGAACAAGTATAATGATCAAAGAATGTACAAAAATAAATATGGAAGAGAGAAACATATTGGAAAAGGTTGTTTCAAATGAAAACACGAGGTTGCTATTTTTAGGCAACATTTGAAATTCAAATCTGGTCCAGCTGTAAATTCTCACGGATCCACGGATATGCCTAAGCCTAGATCCGTCTTTGGTTTAGGTGGATCCGTGAGGTGCAGCTGGAGCCTTTTTTGTTTTTAGTGATTAAATGCAAATTTTAACAAAATATTCTTATATACTTTAAAACCAGATTAATTAGATTCTTCTAGAAGGAAAATATTTCTTAACACAAATAAAGAAAGATTTTCTAGATTTGAAAAGATTTAGAAAGATATGGAAAGATTGTTTCTATTAATGATTAATCATATTTTGTCTTATTGATTAATATAACTAGCTTATAATTAATTATGTGTTTACTTGAAATCGTTTGATTAAAAAAGGTTTATACAAATGATTAAGTTTGAATGCAAGAAAAACATTTTTTTTCTTTGATTATTAACTACGCTTTATAATGCCATATTCATACCTTAAGTGATTTGTCGTCATCAAGTAAACTTATGACTAAATAACTTGTTTATGAAAACTTTTACGTAGTATGACATTATATTTGTTATTTCAAAACTCGAAGATCATTAAATATAAATATCATTTTTTCGCGAATACTTGTATTAACAATCTCCATATTTTTGATGATGACAAAATATAAACTCATATTTATTAAAAGTTACTAAATAAGTATTTAGTGGTTGAGTTTACATATCTTCTCCCTATTTTTGTCGAAGCAAAAAGTGTTGTACGGGCGCGGTTGCAAGTCGTATTTTGACGAATGCAAAGTAACTTCATGACGGATGCAAAGTAAAAATAAAGACGAATTTGCATGTGCTCCCTCTCGGTGTATGCTCCCCCTTGCTTGGGGCACCAACGAATCAAGCTATAGAGGCGTGCTACAAAACAAAGTTAGTAGACAAGAAAATATATATATATATATATATACTAATTGCAATTTGATTATTGTTTTCATTTATATTTTTAGTTAAATATTTTTTTTAAATTTCCTTATTATACAAATATTTTTTAAACCATTTTGTTTAGTGGCTACGCCCGCCTGATGGGCGGGCATCGCAGGTTTAAAGAGTTTAATATTAGATAGCAAGTCCCACATCTCCTTATCCAAAACCCCGTTGCAGATCGACACAAAATAGATGGTGATTGTCACCTATATTTGTGCCTATGGAGATCTCACATCTTAGGACCCAAACTTTATCAAGAGGGGCTTCGGGGTTGATTTTAGCAAGAAATCCAACATAACCAACTGTATACTTAGTAAAAGTAGAAATTCAAGATGGAAATCAATTTTAAACTAAATTATTAAATACTTTGATATCCAGTAACCCCACATCAGTAATAACTTGCCTATGCTTCTTTTCTTGAGCATCAACTCTCTTTTGCAATCCTAGAGGTAAAGACACCAGCTAATTCTAGATACTTTTAGTATAACAAATATAAACATGGTCACTGATCCAATCCCATATGCACCAGATTCTTCTCACCCCTAGTCACTGATCCCATAGGAGGCTTTAAACTCAACAACGATGGTGAACAAAACTACATCCTACCATTACAAATATTAGATCTTGTAAAATAAAAATAGCTACTGCAAAAACCAAGTAACTTGTATATAACTTCAACTGAAATCATTTATTATCTAAATAGTAAATACAATAAGCTTGTATAAATGTGAAAGTTATAAACGTGTGTTCTTTCATTAAGAGCCTTTTTAACAATTACATGAATAGACACCAAATCAGAATCAAGCTCACCTGTCATACACAAAAATTGCTACATCACAGGCAGCCAAGGACTTCTTTGCCCTGTTAGACTCATCTGACACGTTTTTTTCACTCAGAGAAGCTATTACTTCCCAGGTGTCTAATACAACTTTGAATGAAGTTAAAAAATTAACCAAAAGTGGATTACAAACCTGCAAAAAAATGATAAGCTTGTTAGTGTTTCATTAGGGTTTTGGATTGAGAAAAAGATAAGTCTATTAAATTTTATTCTGCAACGATTTTTTTGATACATATGAAAATCAATTCCTATATTATCTAAAAAGATAATTTATATTATATATGAGATTTAGATTAGAATTAATTGTTTCTGTAATTCGAGCATACATAGTTTAAGTTGCAAGATATAATCAAAAAAATCACCTAGTCTAGTGGTTGAGTGGTTTGTTAATATTACAAACAACTCAAGTTCAAATCTTGTAGGCTACAAATTTTTTGGAGAAACGAATTTTACAAAAAAAATAATAAAAATAGCAATGACATGAAACTAAAAAACGAATTTTATTAAAAAATAAAAAAATAGTAATGACAAAGTAACTTCGTGACGAATGCAAAGTAAAAATAAAGACGAATTTGCAAGTGCTCCCCCTCGGTGTATGCTCCCCCTTACTTGGGGCACCAAAGAATCGAGCTATGGAGGCGTGCTACAAAACAAAGTTAGTAGACAAGCAAATATATATATAACAACAACACAAGCATATATATAAGCAATAAACAACCACCATCGTCACAACACAACAATTAATAATGTTAATTCCATTATAAGGGAAATAACATAAAATTAGGCATAAAGCCAATATTAATTAAAAAAGACAATAACTAGAAAAATGAAAAATAACTAAAAACATGAAAACAACTAAAAATCCTAAATCTTAGGATAAATTCATTCCTCCTATATAATCCGAAGGAGTGGTGAAACACAAAGGTGGTTTTAGTGCGAAAAGTATGGTGGGTATGATGAAGATCCAAGGTGATGTCGAATGTAGGAGAACATGTAGTTGACCTGGTTTCTTAGCATGTGGATTTCATGCCTAGTGGTACTACAATATTGACAAAACATTTTGTGAAGGTGAGGCATGTCATTTGGATGTATGAAATCTAAGATGTCGTTTAGAGGGTTAGCAAAATCTTGATTTCCTAGGTTTTGTGGTAAGTTTTAATGGTTTTCTAGTGGAGGTTCATTGTTATTGATGTTTTCAAACAATGGTTGAGGTTGAGGTGGATGTTCAAATCCGTGTAGTGGATGCCCAAATCCGGGTAATGGATGTGAGACACGAAGTGGTGGCGACAGATTTGAAGGGCCTGGTGGCCAATTATCCATGGTTGACACATATGGGTCATGAGGTGATAAGCGTTATGGTGGAAGTTCTTGGGGTTCAAGCTTCATTGGTATAACATGTTAATATGTGCTTAATTACACATATTTTATACCTAATAAAATGAGCTTGAATGACCAAAAACTGCCAAATATATGTTTGTTTTGCATTTGTGTTGTGCAGGAAACGGATATTCACAAAAGGACAAAAAAGAAAGCCAAAAATGACAAAACTGAGCACGGAATGGAAAAGTGTGAAAAGACGAAGACAAATCGAAGCCAAAAAGTCAATAAAGTCAAAGGGTCATCAGATAAGTCAAACAGTCAAAGTCAAAGTCAACCCCGAGAAGATAAATCAGAAGAAAATATAACTTGAGGGACTAAATTTGCCAATTCCCAAAGTTATATTACAAGAATATAAAAGATAGGGGCTGAAATTGCTATTTATTGGAAATACAACTTTAGGGGCTTATCTGCCAAACCCTAAGTGGTATACAATGGACTAGTTTTGATATGAAGTTATAAGGTTGAGGGGCAATTTCTTCCAAAAACCTCAACCTTGTACACCACACAAGGACGAATTTTGCAAAAGCAATTAAATGGTTGAGGGGCCAAACTTGTACACTAGCCAAACTTTTCCATGTCCCTCTTGTTTAACCAAATTTCCCGCCTAAAAAACCCTACAACCAAGTCACGGGTTCCCCTCCATGTTTTTACCCTACAACCCAATTAAACCCTGGATAAACCTTTCCCCCCCCCCCCCCAATCCCACTATAAGGCTAAACACTATAAGATTCCCAACTTGGCAATCCCACCATTTCCCAAGCTTTTCAATGGCTGAGATTGTTCAAAAAGAAGCACAAGATGGAATTAAGGGCCATGTTAGCTTTTTTAACGCTCTCACACAACTAAAACAATCCGCTGGAAGCCATCACAAAGATAAGCACAATCAAAGACCATGCAAGTGATGGAATTCGGCTGTTATAAATTAGGACCCCAATGTTAGCTTTGTACATCCTCTTAGCATATACTTAGCTTAATTTTAGTTTACTTATCCTTTTATATGTCATTTTAGCTTTATTGTTAACTTAATTTCAGCATTGTACTCTTTTTAAAAAGTTTAATGAAGATTTAAGGTTTTTAAGTTAAAAAGCAATTGCCAAATTCTAAATTCTAAGTTGTTGAATTGTGTTAATAAGCTCTCACTTAAAGCTTATTTATAAGCTGTTTTTTATTAATCACATAAAAACGTTATGTTGTAACAAGAAATGTCACAAAATAAAAAATCACCCAAAACACCACAGCTTATTTTATGGATGATAAGCCGGATATGGATGGGCTTATGGACTCACTAGCTTGTTAAACACAAGCTAGAGCTTTGTTGATTAAGCTCTAATGAGCAGTAGTAGCCTTGTTTAGAGCTAAGGCTTTGGTAAGTCCTTTTTCCTTCAATTTAAGCTAATTTTCTGCATTTGCTTATTTTTCAGCTTATTAGTGCTTATTTCTTATTTGAATATGCTTATTTGAGCTTATTATTAATGTGTGATCTTCTGTCCTTGAGACCCTTGGCCTAAATCACCCAATTCAGCCCTCGTAAAGCAAATTCAGAAAATAAAGGGGTGTTTGGGACAATGACCAAAGTGGGTCAAAATGGGGTGTGCAATGGGTTGGGCAGCTAAGACTATTTCTACTAGCTTAGTTAAGGTTTTAAAAGTAGTTTTTATAAGCTTTTATAGTTTAAATCTCAAAAATTAAGACTTTTATAACTAATATTTAAGTCTGTGATAATTTTTGTCTTCTAGGTTTGCTTATTCTGATAATTAGCTTAAGGTAGTAATAAAGTCATATTTTCATAACCAATAGGAGTGTGATAGTGCATTGGAATTGAGTTTTTAATCTCTGCAAATGTTATTTGCACTTTTTGTAAAATCTGTCAAATACCCTAGCAGTTGATAAGTCCATTCTTTAAGCCATAAATTTAGTAAGCTATTGTTGTTCTTAAGGTCTGAAAGCTTTTACATAAGCTCTCTTTGTACCTATCTCTATTAATTTGAGCTTGATTTCCAATTTGAAATTTATTTGGTGGCTTATTTATAGGCCTGCATTAAGCCCTTTCCAAAGGCATAAGCCTCCCCTGGTGCTAAAGCCTGTTTTGACAGCACCTTTAAGCTGTCCTTCAGCTTATCATTTTCTTCCTAATTAGCATTTTCAGAGAGCTTATAGGGTGTGCTTTAAGCCCCTATAAGCCCAGCCTTTGGGATTCACTTTTAGGGCTTAAAAATAAGCCCTGAAAGTGCCCCAAGAGCCTTTTTAGGCCTGCAGTTTTAGCCAGTTGGCTTAACTGCTTATTAAGTGCTTATTTGTTGGTAACTTTAGCTTATTATAGTTTAGAATAGCTTATTAGGTTAGTTTAGGTCTAGTTTGCCTTAATTTGATTTGTTTTGAGCTTAATTGAGCTTATTTGTGTAATTGCAAAAACCAAAAAGGTCCCCTGGTGCTGAGCTTAGTAATAAGCCAATTTCTGGCTTATTAGGTGCTTTTCAATTGTTGATTTTTGTTTTTAACTGCTTATTGGTTATGCTTAAGCATCTGCCATTGCTTATTTTGCCATCTTATTAGCTTAATTGGTCTAAAAATCCAAAAAAGAAAAAAAAGTCCTTTTGTGCCCTTTGGTTTAAGCAATCAGTCTGTCATAGCCTTTTTGAATAGCCTTTTTCATTGCTTATTTCTTTTTCAAAATAATTTTAGATAGTTTTTACTTAGAGCTTTTTATGTCCTCTTTTCCTTTTTCTAGATTGTAGGTTCTCAAGAGTTTGTTTAAGGGCTTATTTTTAAGCCCAAAGTACCCCCTTTGTCTGTTTTTCACCCTTTTTAAGTCAGCAGCCTTTTAAGTTTTTTTTCTAAGCTTAATTTTCTTTGTATTTTGCTTATTGAGGTTTGTTTTAGCTTATTATGTTTAACTTAGTCTTAATCTTAGCTTATTTACATTTTGTAGTTATTTAAATCCAAAAAAAAGAAAGAAATAAGCCATTAAGCTCATAGAGCTTAATTTGGCTGTCTAAGCTCATTGCTCATTAATTTGTGCTTATCTTGCTTGCTTTAGCTTATTTAGCTCAGACTTAGGACTAGCTTATCTTATTTGTTTTGTAGCTTATTCAGGCCAAAAAGCCATTTCTTAGCTTATTTTCTTAGTGTAAAAAAAAGGGGCAAATCTGCCTGTTTGTTTAGCTTATTTACGTGCTTATTAGTGACATTCATAAAAAGTCATAGTTGAGAAAAATGCTTAATTTTATGAGCTTTTTAAGTTTGTAAAAAAAAATTGAAAAAAAAATATAGGGGAAGCTTGGAAGTCAGGGGTGAGCTAGGGCTCGAACCCCCGACCTCAACAAGCCTCAACCCTTATAAACCCCAAAGCCTCTACCGCTGTGCTACAATAGCTCATCCGGTAGAGGTTTGTTGGGTTTAATATTTAAGGGTGTTTTGGGCTTTAAGCCTTCAGCCCACTTTTTGCTTATTACACAGCTTATTTGATAAGCTGTGTAAGTTTTTATATTTTTCATAGGACTGTCATTCTTTAAGCTATTTTGTGTAATTTTTCTAGAATTTTTTATAAACATTTAGTATTTTTTATAATTTATTTTCATTAAAAGTTTAAAAAATTCATAAAAAATAAAATAATTATCAGAAAAATATAAACTTTTTTTTTAAAATTTTCTTTTTTCATATAGTTTCTAGGAAAAATATTAGTTTTTGTTTAGGGTCATTTTTCCAAAGTTTCATTTTTTTAAAGAACGGGATTCGTTCCCATTTTTGCTTTGACTCGTTTTTGGTCTTAACGAACTCCGTTTTTAGTCTAGTTTTTTTTAAACTTCGTTTCTAGTCACGTAGAATCTATTTTAGCTTTAAAAATTGTTCTAGGGTTTAAATTGCAAAATTTAGGTTTTTAGCCCTCGCGTTTTTACATTTTCGTCTACGTTTTAGATTAATATTGTTCTAGCTTTCGTTTTTAGGTTTTATTTAATCGTTTTTGCAATTTAATTAGAAAAATAAAATCCAAACCCTTTTCCATTCAAACATCGATCATCAATCCGTCATTCGATTTTCCATTCAAGCCTCGTTGGGACATAACGACCCGGGAATCATACTTCCGGACATATATATTTTAATTTGTGAACTCTTGACCAATCCTTGGCTAAAGGTAATTGGTTGAGTGTTTGCTTGTGTTATTATATATATATATATATTATTGACGAATCAATTTTTGGCGCCGTTGCCGGGGAGGCTGAGAAACGAATTATCGTTACGTTTGACATATTGTGTTTGAATTTGTGAATATCTCTTTTATTTTTATAAAAATACAAAAATATTTTTCATTTCTTTTTTAGTATATATTTATAAAACAAGAAAAACCAAAAATATAAAAGCATTGTCTTAATCAAGAAATAAAATTCATCAATCATATAATACTTTCACTAAAGTATTATCATAATAACTTTAAACAGCCTTTGGTTCTGAAATTTGCAATAAGCATAAATAGATGATTTTGAATGATCCTTAATGACTACTAAATAAGAAGAAACCATTAAAAATTGAACAATTAAAAAAACAATTTGAAGCAATTAAAACAAATACAGAAATCAAGTAGAAACCGACTATTAAGCAAATAAAATTAAAAAGTTTAACCCCCTAAAAAAGTAAACTAAATTATCCCTAAACCTTATGAAAATAAACCAAAAAAAAAAATTTTAAAAAAAGAAAAAAAACAATTTGTGTTTTTAATGTATATGTATTTATTATTAATTAAAAACTATTAAATCCTAAAAAATAAAAAAAATAGAAATTAATTGAAAGTATATGTTTTTATCCTAAGAAAAATAAGTAAAAAAGAAAAAATTTTTTATATAAAAGGAACAAGTATTATTTTTTTTTGGCTTTTTTAGATTAAAAATATCATTTTTTTACTAAAAAGTTTAAACTACTTGAAAACTATAAAAATAAATAAATAACAAAATAATTAAAACTAAAGTTCCTAAACAAATATATAAATATAAGCACGAAATAAAGAAAAAATGTGACAAGAAATTTTTCTAAAAAAAAAAAGCCCTAAATTTTTTTATCTTTTTTTAGTAAATACCTTTTTAAATAAACTTATAAAAAATTTTAAACCTAATTCTTCAAATAAATAATATAAACAACTAAATTTTAAAAAAACTAACTTTTAGGGACTAACTGATGATTAAAGACTTTAATGCTAAACGGGCTAAAACATTTTAACAGGACAGTGAATAACTAAGAAAACAACTTAAAGCACAAAAAAATACAAAAAATGGTCCCCACCCCCTGAGGAAACCTAAACCCGAAAACAACCAAAAGTCCCTAATTTATAAGCTTAAAATTTTTTTTATAAGTGCTTATCATTTAAAAACTGGAAAAGCCAAAGTTGTAAAAGGAATAAAACAAAGTGGGAAAAACAAAGATGAATAACAAGCACTTGGGCCTGAAAATCTAAACAAACAAAGCTCAATAAGACTTATTTGTTTAAAACTGACCTCAAAGAAAAGGAGGTCCCATAACTCCTTGTTTATAGAAAAGAAGCAATAAAAGACTCAAAAATTAAATTTTAAAAAAATGAAAAAAGGAAAAGAAGTTCTAATTTCACTTTTATTAAACTTGGCCTTAGCTAATAAGAAAAGAAATAGAGCTAGAAAAACCCTTATTAAGCTACTAAAATTAATCAAAGAACTAAGGGCAAAAACTCAGAATATACAACAAGCAATTAAGCAAAAATCCAAATACGAGCTAAAATACCTCCAAAAAGAAATATCTTAGACTTTTTGAGCCTAACAACTCGAAACCTCAAAAAAAACTTTGATATATATTAACTTATCTTAATTTTAAGCCTATAACTTCTACACCTTAAAAGCTAGGAATTCAAAATTTTAATAAAAGGAGGGTGGGGGGCCCGACCAGCGGTTCTAACTTTTTTCCCCCTACGTCTACTGTTTTTTTTTGGCTTTTTTTTAAGAAATTTTTGTGACTTTTGACAGCTAAAATTAAGCTAGGTAAAAAACAAGGGGAAAAATTGCAATTAAAACTAATCTTATATTAAGCAATTAACTATGACTAAATCCTTACTTTGAATCTAAGCACCCCTAAACCTACTTATACTAACTAATAACTAGGGCATAATAAAATGGTGGACAGCAGTTACTAAACCTTTTACGTTTATACTGGTGCCACTTTTGCGAACAATGTGGGCAAAACAAGAGTGGCCAAGTTTTTTTTCCTAAGGGTAAAGTTTGTTTTTTTCGTGTGAAGTATAGTAAACATAATCCCTCTAGAGTGCAAACTTTTCAACTAACCAAGTATCCCCGTAAGTTTAAAAAGTTATTCCACTTATGAAGAGTTTTTTGAATAACACGGTCGTAAATTCCCTCGAATAAGTCCCCGTTGAATTTGAGATTTGTGGAATAATTTTCATCTAGTTTTAAGAATGATAAAGGATTTTTTTTAAAACTTTTGATTATACAACAAAATCTTTAGCAAATGAACTAAAAAAAACAATTTAACAATCACGAAATTTTAAATGCATACAAGTAAAAACCCGTAGCTAAAAACTAAAATGTTAAAATCTAACACTTACTTTTTAACAAACCTTATTGGATACCTAAAAATCACAAATTTTAAAAAAGAAACATTTTTTAGGAAAAGAACTGAAAATTTTTTTTAGCTATTTTTGAAATTTTTTTTTTATGAATTTTTCTTAAGAAAAAGGATTAAGCCAAAAAAAAAAAAACTTTTTTTTCTAAAAAATATCACTAAATTTTTACGTTTGAGTTTTTCAAAAATACTAGAAATTTTATTAAAGAAAAGTTTTTTCAACAAAAAGAATATCAAAATTTTTTTCACTATTTATTTTTTTTCCTATTTTTCTATGAAATTTAAACTTAAGAAACAAGAAAATTAAACTAAAAATCTAATTTTAAATTCCTAAGTAAAAATAACAAATTTAACTAAAAAATAAAGAAAATAAAGTTTTTTTAAACAACTAAAAAAGGGGGGGCAGAAAATCAATGGCAAACAAAAAAAGCCCTAATTTTTTTATAACCAAGTTGATTCCCCTAATTTTACCAATTAAAAAACTAAACCAAATGTTTAATAAAAACTAATTTTTTCAAAAATTAATTTAAATCTATTTTATTTTTTTTAGTTCCCAAAAGACAGGGTAGAAAATTAAAGGAAAACAATAAAAGGTACAAAAGCGGGGTAACTACCTAGAAATTTTCAACACTAATAGTGCCAAACGGGGAAAACCCTTGAACTATTTATAGATAAAACCACAAAACCAACCTCCCGCGATTAATGGGCTTTTAATTTTTTTGGCTTTATTAAAAGAATAAAATTCACTAAAACCTTTAAAACCAACAAAGTTGTTTAATGACTTTATAACCTACAACTTTTATACAAGCACTTTTTTTGACTTTTTAACAACAGAAATAAGCTAGAAATTAAGCAACTTCAAAATCCTTTGTCTAGAAACAAAGGTTTTAAGTAACCTTTTTTTTCAAACATGGCTTATTACTTGCTATATTACTAGCTTATTTCTAAATGAAAATGAAAACTAAAAGTTGCTAGATAGAGCTTAAGATGTGTACTATAGATTTCTAACAAGTAATAAGCTAAGAGTAAACAAAATTATAAAGAGATTTGCTATTGAAAAGTGAAAGGTTTAGCTTATAACTGAATTTAAGCTTTTCCTAATAAGCTATCTAGCTTATTACTAATCCTTAGAAGATGAATTTTTGGAAATAAGCTAAACTATAGACATTGAATAAACCTAGATAAAAGGTTTTTAACAATTACAACTAGAAATGAAAACTCTAGAAGAAATAAGCTATTAATCTAATCTGCTGCTATTCTACTTTTGCAGGTTTGAATAAGCTATATTAAAAGCTTAAAAATGAAAACTAAATGATGACTTTTAAAAAGCTAATAGAGTGCTATAAGATTGCTTAAAACTAAATCCTAACTCCTAATCATAAGGGCTAAAAAGAAGCTAAAAATTTATGAGCAACAGCAGTTAATACTGCTGTTTGCTGATGCAATTGGCCAAAGCTTAAGTGCAGGCCAAATCTCTTAACCTAAAACTCATATACTCACTCACTAAATGTATCTAAATATGCATTATCTATAATTGAACACTAGAATGCCTTGAACCACTAAACACTAAAACTACTTAAACAAGAAAACTGCCCTGGTGCTAGGAAGAAATACTTAAACTCTAAACTTTTAAATTCTACTAACTAATTTTCAAAACCTGTTTAAAACTCTATAAATTTGTGAAACTCAACTATGCAAAGTGCTTTAACAAGGTTGTGTTGACTTTTTAAGTCAAAAATGCATTAATCCAAACACTCTTTAACCAAGACTGTCTAAACTAATTTCTCATTAAAATCTATTTAAAAGCTAAAGCTGCCAAAACTTTATATCTACTCTTACTAAAACTAAACTATCTAAACTATTTTAACTCTAAAATGCCTATCTTATTAATAAGAAATAGCTAGTTTATCAGCTAGCCTATTACTACTTAATATGACAGAATTAAAAGATTAAGTCCAAATTGATTCTAGTTACAATTATTTAAAGACATTTAAAAACTCTAAACTAACCTAGTAATTCTAAACATGATTAAGCATTCACAAAGATAATACAATAAGCTAAATGAATAAGCTAAATGCTACAGTGAATTATAAGAAATGAAACCTGAAATTGTAGTCTCAGAAGCTATAGGTCACTCTTTCTGAATGAGTGACCTTAAAACATAAACCTATTGGCTACCTTAGCCTCTAAACCAAGCTTAAAAGCTTAATAAGCTAAATGAGCTTATTACTCCTTCAATGCTTCTAGACTTGATCATTATGAATTCAAATGAACAATTTTTTAACTAAAATAGACAAACTCAGTGTTTAACAAGCTTTTAGCAATGTTGGAACAAATTCAGAACAAAAGCAAATGGAATAAGCTAATTTGAGCTTATTACAAGCTTAATAGCTAAAAACAGCTTTAATCATGAAAATTTAAGAACAAATACAACTGAACTTTTTATTGCTTTTAAAAAGGAAAGTACAAGAGAATAAACAAGTAGTAAAACTGAATTGAAAGATTAAAATGCTTAATTGAAAACAATGAACATTACACGAAAACTTAAAAAGAGAAAATTACAAATTTAACTGAACTAAACTCTCTAACTAACTAACTCTTAAAATCGAATTAAGAGCTTGTATTTATAGCTGAGAGTGATGAGAGGATGAGAGCTTCACTCATTCCTAGCCATTGGATCTTATAAACTTGATTTTCAGCCGTTGATGATGATTGATGAGGTGTTCGAACCAATTAGATGTTGCCACGTGTGCGAAATGATGTGGAGGTGGTGTGAATACGAGGTAGAGTTGGTGAGGAGGAGCGGGGAAGGATTTTTGTGAAGTTGGGTTAGTTTCGGGTTTGGGCGGGAAAAGTTGTTAGGGACAGTTATAGAGAAATATTGACCCGCGTTTAGTTTGAATCTTTGGGTAAATTGCAAAAGTGGTCCTTGTGTTCTCTTTCAACAATTGTAGTATAGAATAACTTTCGAACTTGACAACTTTGGCCCTTGTGGTTGCTAACTCCTTTTTCCTCTTAATAAAACATCTTTCTAACTTTGTCATCTTTGGTCCTTGGACTTTCAAAACATCCCAAATGAGTCTTTGAACTTTGAAAACTTGTCATTATTGATCCTTTGACTTCAATTGGGTCTTCATTGACTTTCTTTTCTTGTTGTCAGGCTGATCCGGCTTTGATAAATTTTCTCAAATCTCTCTCTTGTACTTGTCTCTTCCGTTTCTTGTCGGTTTTTGTTTGTCTTTGCTCTTTTTGACTTTATTATCCTTTCCTGCACGTTAAGACACAAAAGCACACATATTTCTATCTTTTGGCATGTTTTCTTGGCTTTTATTGGCAAAATCCCGGGTATTTAATGTATACAATTTAACACTTATCAACGTGCCTCACCAATCTAGATAAAATGCTTAAACGGTGTGAAGACACTAATTTAGCTCTAAATTGGGAAAAAAGTCATTTCATGGTTAAAGAAGGTATCGTATTAGAACATAAGATCTCGAAGAAAGGAATTGAAGTCGACAAAGCCAAGATCGATGTGATTTCTAAACTACCTCACCCAACCACCGTTAAGGGTATTCGAAGTTTTCTCGGGCATGCTGGTTTTTACCGTACATTCATCAAAGATTTTTCAAAGATTTCTCGACCAATGACCCACCTTCTTGAAAAAACACCCCATTTATCTTTTCAGAAGAATGCATTTAAGCCTTTCAGACTCTAAAAAAGAAATTAACCGAAGCTCCAATTCTCATTGCTCCAAATTGGGACCAACCTTTTGAACTCATGTGCGATGCAAGTGATTATGCAATAGGTGCGGTTCTAGGGCAAAGGATTGAGAAGCATTTTAGACCAATTCATTACGCGAGCAAAACGATGACCGAAGCAGAAACAAATTACACAACAACGGAAAAAGAGATGCTTGCAGTAGTATACGCTTTTGAGAAATTTCGATCATATCTTATCATGAATAAAAGTGTTGTTTACACGGACCATTCCGCTTTAAAATACCTCTTCAACAAGAAAGATGCCAAAGCAAGATTGCTTAGATGGGTTTTACTTCTCCAAGAATTCGATTTTAAAGTGATTGATACCAAAGGAGCTGAAAACTATGCAGCCGATCACCTTTCACGTCTTGAAAACCCGTATGAGAATGTTTTTGATCCTAAGGAGATTAACGAAACCTTTCCTCTTGAGACATTGAATATGGCGACTTCTCATGATAACAAAGTACTCCGTGGTTTGCCGATATAGCAAATTACCATGCGGGGAATTTTCTTATCAAAGGAATGTCAACTCAACAAAAGAGAAAGTTTTTTAAAGATGTAAAGCATTACTTTTGGGATGATCCCTATCTCTTTCGAATATGTGCGGATCAAATCATCCGTAGGTGTGTATTTGGCCAAGAAGCTCTTGAAATCCTCAAAGCTTGTCATGAAGGACTCACCGGGGGCCATTATAGTGCCAACATCACCGCTAGGAAAGTATTTGATGCCAGGTTCTTTTGGCCTACCATATATCAAGATGCTCATTTAATGATCAAATCTTGTGATGCATGTCAAAGACAAGGCAAAATTTCATATAGAGATGAGATGCCTCAAAATACTATCTAAGTTTGTAAAATTTCCAATGTATAGGGCATTGATTTTATGGGACCTTTTCCGTCATCGAGAGGAAACAAATACATACTTGTAGCCATCGATTATCTTTCAAAATGGGTTGAAGCCAAGGCACTCCCTACCAACGATGCTAGAGTAGTTGTCAAATTTTTGAAATCCCTTTTCTCCCAATTCGGTGCACCGAGAGCTATTATAAGCGATCGTGGGACCCATTTCTTTAACGACAAATTTGATAAAGTCATGTCTAAATATAGGGTTACACATCATCTTTCTACTGCTTACCACCCTCAAACTAGTGGTCAAGTCGAGGTGACACATCGTGGACTTAAAAGAATCTTAGAAAGAACGGTTGGCGAAAACCATGCCTCGTGGTCCGACAAATTAGACGATGCTTGTGGCATTTTGAACCCGCATATAAGATCTCCGATCGATTGCACACGCCCTACAACTAGTTTATGGAAAATCATGCTGTCACTTACCTGATGTAAAATTAGAACATAAGGCAATATTGGCTCTATGCCAATCTCCGCCTCTCAACCACAGTGTGATTCATACAGAAAGCTCCAACTTAACACTTAATGAGCTTACGAGATCAAGCATATGAGAATTCATTTAATCTACAAAGGAGAAGACAAAGAACCTTCTACGACTCTAAGATCAAAATCGAGATCTTCATGATGTGATCAATCTTACTTTTCACTCCCGATTAAGATTTTATCTAAAAGCTCAAGTCCCGTATGGACCGTTCTCTTTCCACAAATACCGTCAGTTTATCCTTCTGAGCACAGCCAAATTGGTCTCAATGCCCCGGACGTACACAATTTTAAAGTCAACTGCCAATCAGTCTTAAGCATTACATGAGGGGATAACACCATCGTTGTTTTCTCCGGATCTCCAAACTTTCCCTAAGGACAATGAAATTTAGGGATCGAGTCCGAGCTTGCGACTGCGTGAAGTAAAAAACAACCGCTTCATGGGAGTTGTCACCCCATGCTTATAGTTAATTCCCTGATCTAAGCACAATCAAGGATACAAAAACTGAATATACGCAGCGGAATAAGAATAAGAATATCAATGTTAACAAATAAGGTTTTTCTATTAATCTATTACCCCAAGATCAAATGATCTTGGGGCTAAACTAACTATAACTATGCTAACTATTAGACTCTCATTGGAGAGTCTGTGTTTTTCTATTCTATTCTGGATTACTATACCAGACGCCTAACCCCCTCTTTATATAATAGAGGGAGGTTACAATAAAACCCTAGCTTACATATTAAGCTAACCTAATATTACATCTTAAGTCCTTGTTGTTTCTTTTTTCTTATTGTAGCATATAAGTTTTTTGTAAACAAACAAATCAGAAGCCCCAACAATCTTCCCCTATTTGATATGACAAAACATTCTTTCTTGAAAGAAACAATGCTTTCCCCTTGACTAAGATCTCCTTAAACATGTCCAACCCATAATAATAAGCTGCCAATTCATGAATCTTCTCCCTTTTTGTAATTCTATCCAATAGTGTCTTGAATTAGATAATGCAACTTGTGAACCTTTCCCTCAAGTGTGCAGTAGATGGTAAATATACAATAAGCTTCCTCCTTAACCATGTTGACCATCTCTTGAATCACGAACTCAGTAGGCTCCAAGTGGTAATTATTGATGAAGAAAAATGAGTATAACCCATATGTTGAAGAAGTAGAATTTCCCAAACTTGTGTCTTATGTCTTGCACTATCCACATGACGTCAAACTTATACCAAGACCAAAATATAAGTAGACATCGCAAATCTCTTTGACAAAATCCTTCATTATCCTAGTAAATGAGGACACTTGAGCACAACAACGTAACTCCTTAAAGTGATAGCAAATGTGAGCTTTGAGCATCATAAGAAAAATCTCACACCTTTGCTAGATTCGTCAAGTCTTCTTCAACACCATTTAAGCACGAACAAGTTACCTTCAAATGTTGTAAGCCATTTGAGATATGATAAGACACGCACCTGTGAAAATCAACTACAACATCAAATAAGAAATAACCAATTTTCTTCATAACAATCCCCAACAACGAGCCACAATATCATCATTGTCTGAGATCCAAATGCGTTCGTGTTGGCTTCAAATATAATTATTAATGAGAAACATGTAAGTGTAATAACATCATCCTCTCGTTAATGTGACTACTGCCACATCCGCGCGCTGCGTGTATGTCCTTTTTGATACAGTTGGCCTCACTTCCAGCGACAACAACAAAAAGGGTACCCTTGTCACATAATTGATTAAAAAACCATTGCATCAAATGTCTTCACAATACTTTCCACAACAAGCCATCATCGTTCGAGATCCAAAACCGTGAGTCACCCGATATCTGATAAAGTTAGCATACAAAACCTAGTTATGCTGGAATACACTAACGGTACAAACTTATATCTCGACGCCACTTAGCAGTACAAATACTTTTTCTCAATCACTGCCAAAATGCCTTAACAACCATAACTGCTATAACCCAAGCAAATCCAAACACAATATCACATCCACCTCCAAACAGTGCCATCTGATGCAAAAACTCATTCCACCCAAATTTACTGTCCATCATCAAAATTCTAGTAACATTTGTATCTCAACCCAATAAATTTGGCCCATGTTTATTTTTTTTTATTTTTTTATTTTTTAGAATCTGATCACACTGAATCCATCATAATATAAACGTGATATACATACCACGTAGGCCCAAATACAATGTGTTAGCCCATTAATATTTTCGTTAGTAGGGTCTTGTTTTCTTTGATCCGCTACAAAATAAAAAATGAACGCCACATGCGAGTATCGAACACCAGAACCATAGGAAAGAAAATACCTAACACACTTTTTAACCAACATTGCTAGATAGTCACTTGTGTTAGTATACTCTTTATGTAATATAAAATCCTTCCTTCAATGCGTAGCAACAACATTTTCTGTCACAAAACCATTACTAAAGTGTCACAGATTACAATTCTCCTTCCTCCCATTTTTATTAGTGACACTTTTTCTGTCTCAGATCTGTTGCGATTTCGTCACTAATCCAGCAGTATTAAAATTGTATAGGCAGTATTAACTCGTTTAAACTACCAGTATTAACCATCATCCTTGGCAGTTTTAACCTTTATTCTTATTGCTCATTCGTGGCTAGTAAATAACAATCAACGGCATCATAAACAATTCGGATCAAAAGTATCTAAACAAGAGAATACATCTTTTAATTCACACGAGCAGATAGTACTTAATTCAAAACCATACCTTTTCTGCAGCCAGTTCGTCTTAGCATAACTTTTTATCAAAGACTTATCTTGACGATCGCTCCGGTCAGATTATAGATATATGTGTGTAGAACCTCCATATAAAATTTCGTGACGATCCAACGGTTAACGAATGAGTTATGACCGTTTTCCCATGACTGCCCAGAAAAATACGAACTAAGAAACCATATACGAATTTTAGGTTTCTTCTTTATTCTTCGACTATAAAACCTTGAATCCTAGATATCAAGACAACTCCGCCTCTGATACAATTGTATCCCTGATTACTAAGCACATCCTAGGAAACAAAACATTGAATAACGCCAGGCGAATAAGATAAAGAACATCAAATGTTACAAACAAAGGTTCTATTAATCTATAACCCAAGTAACAAATGAATCTTGGGCTAAAAACAAACTATAACTTATGCTAACTATTAGACTCTCATTGGAGAGTCTATGTTTTTCTATTCTATTCTGGATTACTATACCAGACGCCTACCCCCTCTTTATATAATAGAGGGAGGTTACAATAAAACCCTAGCTTACATATTAAGCTAACCTAATATTACATCTTAAGTCCTTGTTGTTTCTTCTTTCTTTATTGTTGCATATAAGGTTTTGTAATCATCAAATCAGAATTCCCAACACTTATCCTTTTCTTTCTTCTTTCTATTTTCTAATAAATAATGTGTTGTGATGTGTTGAGGCTTGTACTCTTCCATTCTTTGTGTTTGTTGTTTGTACTTGTGATTGTTTGTAGGATAAACCCAATTTTCTGAAGACTCTTGTGTTCGGTGTTGTGTCCCGGATCACTCGAGCTTCCTATCATTTGTTAGCAATTAGTTTAGGGAAATCCGATATCCTTTCATCTTATCGATTCACGTATATCTTTGCATAATTAATAAATGGCTTAGATTTGCGTAGAGACCCGCCTTAAACATTGAGGACAATGTTTCGTTTTAGTTTGGGGAGGGAATCTATCGATTTGATGTTACCTGCTTATTGTTTTGTTCTTCTCACGAACCCCGTTTTCCCGCAAAAATAGCAAAAATTTTAAATTTTTAAGTTTTTATTTGTAGAAAAAAAATAAAATATATTAGTAGTTGATAAAATAAAAAAGTGTTAAGACACAATGTAGTTTTCCGTGGTGAGAATAAGAAGTAATTTTGAAACCGATCAAAAAAAAGTATGTGTAGAATTCTAGCTTTTACCCTTAACAATTATGATGATAGTTGTGCTAGTCTATGCAGATTTAAACATATAGACTTGAAATCATTAGTAAAAGAAGACTATATGAAAATCTCAAGGAGATTTAAATATGCCTATTTGGATTTTATATAGCTAATATTGCGAATTCTTTACTAGAGATTTTAATTGCAAAGAATAGAGATGATATGTTGAGTGACGAATTAGGATGCTAAACAAGGTTATGTGAAAAACTTAAAGGCTTAAAGAATAACTTTGGTTTTATCTTCCCTGAAGTTCTTAAAATGATTAATATACGTGTTCTCTTTATTTTTATAAATTAAGGTTTAATCTAAAAATTCTAATCAAACAATTTAGAGAAAAAGCTTTATCAATGATAATTAGCTAATCATTCACGCAAATATGAATTTTGGTTCAACTATACCTTGTTTTCTAAAACAAAATTTTTCTATTTTCAAAAATATGTATAACAATGTCGAAAAAAAATATATAGAAAAATGATGATGAAAAGAAAAAATTATAGTTGGTGATTAAAAAGGATGCAAGTTATAAATCCTTAGTGTTAATAATAATATACAAACTCCATCGCAATAAAGTACATTGTCATTTTTTGGTTCGCTTCCATGTTACATCGAAAGAAAAAGGTGGAGATGTATATTTTAGGATCGTACATAATAATACACGGACTCTTGTCGGAGGCCGTGGCGTGTGAACTTCAAAAGAAAGAGATACCGTTTCCTAGCCTAATAAATGTCACTAGTAATTTAATGTTGCAAATTAGAAAATATATATAAAAGTTTCATTCTCTAAAACCAAAGTATTCTTTTGAACCAACGTTTGCAAAAGTCTACAAGGCTTTTTCATCGGAAGTTCATGCGTCCTCAATTAATATACACCGGATGTGGGTCTCAAAAACCTTAGCACTTACCCAAGACTGGTGGATGCTAAGAAAGACAGTCATTTAAAGGGGCCAAGTGAACCAACGATGTCTTGCTAAGGAGGTTTTGTTAGCTTGAGTTGTTGATCTTACAATGTATTAACATATTAGCCCAAAAGGGCCCATAGTGTAAAACTTAGTCGGATTTCAACTATCTAAATTGTGTATTTAATGTTTAAATTAATTTGAGCCACACACTTAAATTTATGATTTATGTCGGGAAGAAAAATTCCCAAGTGTAATTAAAAGTATCTTAGCATCTTATCGCAACTTAATACGGTGATCTATTTTTAGCTTAGTTAAATGGGAAAAGTGAAAAATTGGGAATGATGAAGTTATCTTTTAGACACTTAATCGTGCTTTTTGTTCCATGATCCTTAAAGTTACCACAAAGGTAATGAAAACAATACATTATGTCACACAAGAATAAGTTGTAGTTAGGTAATTAATTATTAAGAAAAATCATAAAAAGAGAAAAAATCTTTGAAAATGGGAAATCGGGTGTTTTATAACTTGTGATCTCTTAGCTCTCTCAACAAAAATCTTTGCTACTTTTCAAAGGTTTAGTTTGGGGAAGTTTTGAGGTATTTGGTTATAAGGCATGTAATATTGCGTGAGGACACGCAATCGTTTAGTTTGGGGAATTTTGATATGTGTGAAAACACACATCCATTTAATACCAAAAATGACCCTAAAATACCAAAAACATGATTAAAATGGCAAAGATATGTGTGTTTTTGTGTTTTGTGTGTGCAGGTATGGATAAGACAAAAATCACGAGAAAACCGTCAAAAACGGGCAAACACGAACACGAGAAACGGAAGAGTGTGCAAGAGCCGGAAGCCAAAGTCAAGAAAAGTCAACCCTTAGTCAACTCAGTCAAACCACAAAAGGACAAAGATCCAAAGTTACAAATCTAGTCCCTCAAGTTTCCAAAGTTACACAAATGGTCCTTGAAGTCTAAATGGGCCCATTATCCATAAAAACCTCACCCGGATCCAAAGCCCAAAACAAAAGCCCAATATCCAACCCATAATCCTTTTATAAAAGTCCAGGGACCATTCTTGCCAAAGTGAAAGATCTTTTACACTACATATTATAAACACAAGGACCAAACCTGCCATTACCCAAACTCACCCCTCCCGTTTTCAGTTAAAATGTAAAAAAGGGCGCCAAGAACAGTTTTACTGTTCATTGTCTCCCCCAATTCACCAAAGGGTCAAAACGAGAGGGCTTTTACCAATCAAAGGGTGGAAAGGACAATTCAAGTGGTCAAGTACATAATGGCAGGGAGAAAGATGTCATTCTCATTGGTAAAGTTAAGCAAAAGATCACACGTGGACTAGAGAAAGCACAAGGAATGGGTTAATTTGCACTGCTTCTACTCACAGAAGAAGCACAATCAAGGCTGACACACGGATGCCACATTGGCAATCCGTGTGTCCCAAATATGATCCAACGGCTCAGGATTATCCTCCAATGATTGGAAGAATGGATGGCAGAGATTGATGGGAGCGTGGGTAGACCTCAAGAGGCTAGAAGGTTCACTAAGAGGCTATAAATAGCTACACACTTTCACACACACCCACATCTTAGTCTAGCTTTTATTTTTTAAAATGTAATTTTAGCTTTTAGTTTTAATAGTGTAATCTTCAAACTTATTGTAATTTCGTTTTCTAAGCATTGTAATCCAATTTTTA
>BQNB010022342.1:0-21479 GCA_026074375.1 Tanacetum coccineum | reverse complement strand
TTCTACTTAATTTATTTTACTTTATAAATTGGTTTAGTTGCACTATAAAACAAAAAAATTTACTCTAAAAAATTTGAGTTGATTCATGCCAGACGTTGATATTTTATGAATGACTAAAACAAAAGAAAATGCTACAATTAATTATTTAACATTGATGTGTGCATATTTCTAGCTAAGTACCTCATTTTATTCGTGCTCAAAATAAATGAAGTCTTTTATAGTTTTATCATCTTAATGGTGCCACTTTTACAAAGTAAAAACGGTTTAAAAGAAAGTTTAGTAGTAAATTGCATAAATTTATCAAATACAAGAGAAAAGAACAATGAAAAGAATATAAATAACTAGTAGGCTATAAACGAAATTTTAGTTGAAAGTTAAAGGTGTTTTTTGAAAATTGCCAACTAATAAACACAAGTTCCCCACAAAGTTTACAATAAAACGTCTCCTTCTTCCTCGCTCTTTAAAGGTGTTTTTTGATTGAGCCATTTGTTAATCTTATATACTTAAAGATTAAATACATATATTTAATGTGCAAGCTTCAAGTTTTATAATCTAAGTTGTGAAAAGTGTACAATCCTTTGCTATGAAAATTATACATAGCCATTAATGCATTTTTACATATTTTGTAAGAGTTGGTATTCAATCTCTTTCAAAATATAAATGTAGCATTAAAAGAGTCTCTTCACATGAGTCCTCTAATTTAATATAGAGGTATGCAAGCCATTTAACGTCATGTTATTTAATACGAAGGAGAATGGAGTCATTTAACCCTCAATGTAACTACCGGTATTTAATCCTAATATGCAACTTCCGGTATTTAATCCTTGATTGGTTTGAAACTCAACCATTTAAAGTATATATATAAATATAAATATATAATATAAGGGATAAGAATCAAAAAATCTCAATTGTAGTAAACCGGAAGTATGATTCCCGGGTCGTTATCCCCAACGAGGAATGCAATTGAAAGTCGAGAGTCGTTTTGATAATCGATGCTTGAATGGAACAAGATTATGATTGGATTTCTAAAGCTACGGGAAAATTAAGGCAAACACTTAAAAACAATTAAAGGAAAAACAAATTTTACTAAAAACGCAAACCGGGAATCCTAAAACGTGACCTAAAAACCCTAAATTATCAAAATTAAATCCTAAAATAATCTTTTTGAATTTTTTAAATCTTAATTGACTAAAATGCTAGAACAAAGAAAACTAGACCAAAAACGGAAGTGACAAGGGCTTAAAAACACTAAAAACGTGAACGGGATTCAATCCCGCTCTTTAAAAAACCAAATTTTGCAATTTTAACCCTACGAAAGCAAATCTAATTTTCCTAAGTCCTAAATGTTAAAAGAGAATTTTCTAAAAAAGAATTATATTTTTTTGATTATTTTTCTATTTTTTATGATTTTTTAAAGTTTATAACAAAATTAATTCACGAAAAATATAAAACTTTAAGCTAAAAATCCTAATTTTTTTCTAAAAGTAGCTAAGGATAAGTAGAATGCAGGAAAAATGAAAAATCCTAAAGTGCTAAACTAAATAAGCCGGGAAAAAGCTTAATAGCACTCGAAGTGCTTATAAGAAAAAGAGCTCAAAAAGTTGATATAGGAATAAATGATGCAACTTTAGACGTAAAAGTCCCAAGGGCACGTTGGTGAGAGGTGTGTGTGTTGAGGTTTATAAAAGGTTGAAACGAAGTTGAGGTCAGGGGTTCGAGCCTTGCTCACCCCTGACTTCCTTGGTTTCCCCTTTTTTTATTTTTCAAAACTTTTAAAAGCAAACTTTTAAATCAGCTAAATATGAACACTTTTTGTGAAAACAACTTTTCTGAAAATTAGAAAATAAGCTGGAAATCAGCTTAAAAGCTTAACATAACACTTAAAGACTTTTCTTAAAGTTCAAATTCACTAATAAGCTAAAGTATACTCAAACCACATCAAATAAGCTATGACTAGCCTAACATTACCCTAATAAGCCCTTTGTACTAAACTTAAGCTAAAATGACAAACCATAAGCTGAGAAAGAGAATTAAGCATTTTGCACAAACTGGTTATAAAATAGACTAATAACAAACTTTTGAGCTTATTTAAAACATGAAATCAGATCCTTATGGACAGCTATCTTATACCTATGGAAAGCTTATTCTAAGCTCTATCTAAAACTTTAATCACAAAGGAGTTTGAAATCTAAATAAGCTATGAAAAGACTTATTGAAAAAGCTACTTGCTATTTAACTTTGTTTTTGGTTTTTCTATGAAAAGACTAATAAGCTAAATCCTGGACCTAATAAGCTACAAACAACTTAATTTTAACCTAATAAGCTAGTTAAGACAGAAATAGAACAAAAACTTATGGCAATAAGCTAAAATCTCAAATAAGCACTTTAGTAAAAACTGCATACCAAACAGGCCTTAAGGGCAACTTTAAGCTTAATTTAAGATAAGCTATTGGATCCTTATGACATAATGACCTATACTACCTTAAAGTTTGACTAATAAGCTACCTAAATCTACTCTTAAAAAGTATTTTGAAACTCAAATGCTTAATGAAAAAGCTGCTTGAAAACTGCTTATATACTCGGTGTATGCTGAGTTTACTAGGTTTTTGAAAAGACAAATTGCTGAATTTGAACTTAAAAACAGATAGCTTAGTGAACTTTTAAAAGCAAAATAAGTTGAAATAGATCTACTATTACCTAAAATTTACTTGTGAACAAAATTTGAAATTCTAAAAACTATTTTTACCTGCTGATTTTTAAGCTAGAAATTGGCTATTTGTCTATTTTCTCTACTGATGCAATTGACCTCTTTACTAACCAAATGTAACACCCCCATTTTAATCGATATCAGCGGAAGGGTCATTTGGGGTGCTACGCCATAATATAACAACTCAAGCATAGAAAACGACTCGAAAAGAGACGTTTTTAAATACATTCATTCGAAATAAAAGTTTACATCATAGGTCCCAAATTGTTTCATAATTCATACTACATTTTGGTGTTCATCCTTGACTTTAGCGCATGTCAAGCACTTACTAACATATGTTGCAATGTCAGCTTTCATATTCGGCCACCAATATAACTTTCTCAAATCATGGTACATTTTATCCGATCCATGATGAATGGAATATTTTGATTTATGAGATTCCAACATGATTAGGCCTCTCAATCCTCCAAATAATGGTAACTATACTCGTCCTTTCAGACATTTCGTACCATCAATTCTAACTTCAAATGGCTCCCCTTCGCCATGAAATCCTTCGGCACCAATATTTTCCTCCTTGCACGCTTCAACGTGTGCATTTCGACTTTGTTCGGGTAAATTTTTATGTACCGTCACCACTAAAGCATGCACTCTAATCGGTTCCTTATCCTTCCTGCTCAACGCATCAGCGACAACATTTGCCTTTCCCGGGTGATAACAAATAACACAATCGTAATCACTCAGAAGTTCAATCCATCTACACTGCCTCATATTTAACTCTTTTTGATCCAAAATATATTGTAGGCTTTTGTGATCGTTGTATACCGTACACTTAGTGTCGTACAAATAGTGTCTCTATAGTCGAAGAGCAAAAACCACTGCTCCTAATTCCAAGTCATGGGTCGTATAGTTTTCTTCATTCTTTCTAAGTTGCCTAGAGGCGTACGCAATCACCTTTTCTCGTTGCATCAACACAGCTCCAAATCCTTTAAGGGACGTATCACAATACATAACCAAGTCTTCTCTACCTTCGGGTAGTGATAATATTGGCGCACTACACAATTTCAGCTTTAATGTTTGAAATGCCTCCTCTTCGTCGTCGCCCCCACACATACGGCTTATTTTTGTGAGTGTTTTGATCAGATTTGACTTGTTTTAGTGTTTTGATATGACTTTTTACACAATCTGTACAGCAAGGTCCAGATTTGACTTGTTTTAGTGTTTTGATCATAACTCATTCATTATTTATCCTCTAGGAATCATCCAATTGTCAAGTGTTCATAAGAGATTTATCTATGACCTAATGTAATCAAATCCAACCTCAAACCTGTAGAAAATTATAAAACCTACTGTTCATTACAGCCCATAAATTTTATGATCATTTTACTTGTTTAAATGGCTATTTTAGCTATGATTAACCTAGATTCATACACACAAAGCCCATTTTAATTCTTGATCATCATATATCATGCATGTACATATACATTTGAAAATCAAAAGAAAACATAAACAAAACTCATAAGATTTTACCACAATAAAAATGAAGATGATGATCTAATGATCAAAAATATACAAGACTTCAATCTTCAAACTTGATCTTCACCCAAAATAATTTTTGATCACCATTTTTCTTCACCAAAATGACCTTATAAAATTCTTATAAAATCAGCCCCAAAAGTGTACAAAACCTTCTTGAATGCTTCTTTAAATCACCACCAAAATTATAAGGAATATACTAGGATATCATCATCACTTGTGTGTTTAATTTTTGATCTTCAAAATTTTATGGAATTGGTGTTTGTGTGGCTATATGGGACGGCAAAAGAGAAAGAGCAAGGAAGGGTGGTATGAATTTCATGAAATATGAGAAATGGTGAGGCTTTGTGTGGTTTTGTGTAAGCATAGCATGCAATACATGCAAATGCTTGAGACATGTGTCTTAAACACATGCTCATAGCATGCCACGCCACAATGAGGTGGCTTGTGACCAATTTTGCATTTTTATCATTGATAACATTTGCATTTAGGGTATAAATTTTAAGATAGGTGGGTAGTTTTGAGGCTAACGGGTATCAACGATAAATATAATAAGAGTTTAGGCGGAACCACGAAGTGAAAACGAACAAAGTAAAAATAGTTCTACATAAATTGGGATACTTTTCTGGAAATTTAATTTACGTACGGTACAAGACGAATAATAATTATAAACATTGCTCGTAAAGATTTTACGTAAAATACGAAAAATGCGCGTAACACGAAAAATAAAAACGAATGTAATAAAATTATTTCTATGGCATTTTGAAAATATAAGCGTCGATGCTTAACGTAGAATTCACCGGTTCTTCGTAAACGTTACGTAAATTACAAATGTAAGCCCTAATTCTCCCAGTTAGTCGTGAGTTCATATCTCAACATAAAAATGAAAATTATAATTAATACTCGAGAATAAAATAACGACCTGAAATTGACGGATTGTCACAGCATTTCCCCCTAAAAAGGGATCTTCGTCCCTGAAGATCAATTCATCTTGTCGTCCGCTTCTTATTAAAATCAAAGAGATGAGGGTATTTCTTCCACATTTGATCCTCCCTTTCCCAAGTATATTCCGGTCCACGACTCGAATTCCATCGAACTTTGACTATAGGGATCCGACTTTGCTTAAGTTGTTTCACTTCTCTATCCATGATTTCAATGGGTTCTTCGATGAAATGCAACTTCTCGTCGATCCTTACTTCGTCGAGTGGAATGATAAGATCTTCATCTGATAAACATTTCTTTAAATTCGACACATGGAATGTATTGTGTATTCCTTGAAGCTCTCGGGGTAATTCCAGTTTATATGCCACCGGACCCACTCTTGATAGAATCTTGAGGTCCTAATAAATACGGGGACTTAATTTTTCACGTTTCCCAAATCGAACAACACCTTTCCACGGTGATACTTTCAACATAACTTTGTCACCCACTTCGAACTCCAAAGGTTTACATCTCACATCCGCATAACTTTTCTGTCAACTACGAGCAGCCAATAATCGGTTCTTGATTTGCACAATCATCTCTGTCGTTTCACAAATCATTTCTGGTCCCATGAGTTGGGCATCTCCAACCTCACTCTAACATACATGCGGTCTATATTTCCTTCCGTATAGAGCTTCAAAAGGTGCGACTTTAATACTAGCGTGATAACTATTATTGTATGAGAATTCAGCCAAAGGTAAGTGCTTATCCCAGCCACTACCAAAGTCAATCACGCAAGCACGCAACATGTCTTCCAATGTCTGTATCGTTCTTTCACTCTGACCATCAGTTTCAGGATGGTAAGCAGTGCTCATATCTAAATTCGTTCCCAATGACTTTTGAAGAGATCTCCAAAACCTTGATGCGAAACGAGGGTCTCGGTCCAAAATAATCGACACGGGCACCCCGTGCCTACAAACAATCTCCTTCAAATACAATCGAGTAAGCTTCTCTATTTTATACTTCTCATTCATCAGAATAAAGTGAGCAGATTTAGTCAATCGGTCAACAATGACCCAAATTGAATCATATCCAGATGGTGTTCTTGGAAGCTTTGTAATGAAATCCATTGTAATTCTCTCCCATTTCCAAACAGGAATTTCCGGCTGCTGAAGTAATCCTGATGGCTTTTGGTGTTCAGCCTTGACTTTAGCACATGTCAAGCACTTACTGACATATGTCGCAATGTCAGCTTTCATATTCGGCCACCAGTATAACTTCCTCAAATCATGGTACATTTTATCCGATCCAGGATGAATGGAATATTTTGATTTATGAGATTCCAACATGATTAGACCTCTCAATCCTCCAAATAATGGTAACCATACTCGTCCTTTCAGACATTTCGTACCATCGGATCTAACTTTAAATGGCTCCCCTTCGCCACAAAATCCTTCGGCACTAATATTTTCCTCCTTGCACGCTTTAACTTGTGCATTTCGAATTTGTTCGGGTAAATTGTTATGTACCGTCACCACTAAAGCATGCACTCGAATCGGTTCCTTATCCTTCCTGCTCAACGCATCAGCGACAACATTCGCCTTTCCTGGGTGATAACGAATAACACAATCGTAATCACTCAGAAGTTCAATCCATCTACGCTGCCTCATATTTAGCTCTTTCTGATCCCCACAAATATATGGAGGCCTTCTTGATCGGTGTATACCGTACCCACTTAGTGCCGTATAAAAGATGTCTCCACAGTCGAAGAGCAAAAACCACCGCTCACAAATCCAAGTCCATGGGTCCGAATAATTTTCTTTTCATTCTTTCCTAAGTTGGCCAAGAGGCGTACCAATCACCTTTCTCGCTGCAGTCAAAACAGCTCCAAAATCCTTTTAAGGGCGCATCACAATACACATCAAAGTCTTTCGCTTCCCTCGGTAGTGATAATATTGCGTATTACACAATTCACTTCAATGGTTTGAAATGCCTCCCCTTGCGCGGTGCCACCACACATACGGCTTATTTTCTGAGTGAGTTTAGTTAATGGTTTGGATATTAGAGAAAACTCCTTAATAAACCTTCGATAATAACCTGCCAAACCTAAAAATTGTCGCACTTCCGTTGGTGTAGTCGGTGCAGCCTAATTTTTAATGGCTTCGATCTTCGCAGGATCAACATGAACTCCACTACTATCAATCACATGGCCAAGGAATTGCACGGAATCAAGCCAAAAATCACACTTCGAAAACTTAGCGTACAACTTTTCGCTCCTTAGCAAATTTAAGATAGTCTTCAAATGTTCACCATGTTCTTCTTTATTTTTGGAATAAATCAGAATGTCATCAATGAATACGATTACGAACTTATCAAGATACGGCTTGCACACGCGATTCATCAAATCCATGAATACTGCAGGTGCATTAGTTAGTCCAAAAGGCATTACTTGAAACTCATAATGTCCATAACGAGTTCTAAACGCTGTAATTGGAATGTCTTCCTCGCGGATACGAAGTTGATGATAACCAGAACGTAAATCAATCTTCGAATAAACACTAGAACCTTGCAGCTGATCAAATAAGTCATCAATCCTTGGTAATGGATATCGATTCTTGATCGTTAACTTGTTCAGTTCTCGGTAATCAATGCACATTCGGAACGATCCATCCTTCTTCTTCACGAACAAGACCGGAGCTCCCTATGGCGACGAGCTCGGTCGAATAAAACCTTTCTCCGACAAGCTATGAGTTGCTTTGACCTACTCCTTCATTTTGGATGGTGCTAAACGATATGGCGCACGCGCCACAGGTGCAGCACCGAGAATAAGATCAATACGGAATTCAACTTGCCTTGGTGGCGGAAGTCCTGGTAATTCTTCGGGAAATACCTCGGGAGAGTCTCGAATAACAGGAACGTCTCCCAATAGCTTCTCCTTCAATTCCTTCTGATTTACTTGAGCTAGGAATAACTCACGACCTTTCTCGAATCAAGGGAAACAACAGACAGAGTTAGCAATTACAGAGCGAAGTTAACGCGTGATTCAACTGGGCGAATTTCGAGTCAAAAGAGAGACGCATACCATGATGGGTATGCATAAACCCCATATTTTCATAATTCGTTATTCACATCTGAAGGCATCTTGGATCTTTACCCACGTTACTCAAAGGAGGATTAGTCAAAAAGAAATGATAGAAACGTCAAAACTTCAAGTCGGGTATCAGTAGTCGATAATTTGGATAAGTGTCCAAAGAATTTCATGATGAAAAGAAAGGAGATAAGAGGTAGAATAACATTTGTCAAGTAAGACCGCATCCACAGATGGTTAATTCGATTGGGAAAAGGATAAGGGCACATATGTAGATGTCCCTAACTTGTAATACTTGCAAGCCAAAATTTATTTATTTATTTATTTATTTATTTATTTATTAATTTTATTTTTTGGAATTACGGTTAAAAGTTGACCTTTTCAAAATCTTACGGTGACTACTATTTAGCCTTGCATGGCCCCTTCTAAATTATAGTAAGGTGCACGACTAATATAATTTAGGTAATAAGCAATGCAATGCTAGTATCGTCAAAACTAGTGTTATTATATTTAAATGTATAACCATGCTTAATTATAAGATGGAAATCAAAAATTATTTTACAGGACCGTTCATAGTATGAAAGTAATTTAATATACAAGATGTTTAATAAACAATTTATTGTGAGTAACGACTATTATAAGTCTCAATCAAAATAACTCGTAAATTGATAGAAATTTAAATTTTCTCAATGTGATATTATATTAACTTATAAAACAATAAGTGGTTTTCATGAGAGTAAGTCAAGAGTGGATCACAAAATGAATGGGTGGAACGATTACAATCTGATACGAAAAGAGTTTAGACAAAATCGTCATGAGATCTATGATATCGATGGCGATTGAGAATACGAAGAGAAGAAATTACAACATAATTCAAATCATAATGAGTATTCATTTAATTATTGCATCAAACAATTTATAAGAACAGTTAAAAGAAACAAGAAAAGAAAGATAACAACGACACACATAGAATTTAGAAATCAAAAGATAGTCATTTCGTTAATCACACACTAGGGGAAAAGGTGGGGGTGTCACAAGCTGTATCGTCACACATTACTGTTACCATCTAATGTTATACAACTACAATGACTAGATCTACTTCTAAACTGATATTCATCAGTTTAGTTAGTGATTTACAAAAGATACTACAAATGATAAATTAATCTACTAAGAGTCACTAGGTGATCCATGTGACTCAGAAGGCTCTCGGTCCCACTAGGAGGAGAGTTCTTTGATTTCTTTCTCGGACGCTCAGTATCCTCATCAACATATGGTGGGCGGGCTTAAACAGCCACTAATGGGAACCAACTCCATGTAGAATCTCTTGTTCCACCCTTGAGACACATGCAACCTCCTCTCAGCCATGTCACGCTCCATACGAGTCCACTCCAACTTAGTCTCAGTCTCAGCCAACTTTTTCTTCAATGTGGCATTCTCCCCACTTTCCAATACCAACACCCTCTTGAGAACATTACCCAAAGCACGCTCGATATTCTCCAAATCATGATTAAGTAACTCCCTTTCTTTCTCCCTAATTTTATTCTTAAATTTAAGAAGAGCAATCTCAGTTTATCATGTACCCCACTTAGCCTCCGTCTATCTATCTCGAGCACGTGACGCCTCTAAATCATGCCTCAGAGCCCACGGTGCTAAATCGTTAATTATTAGATGAGTCCACGAGCAGAAGATGACTCACCCATCTCAAATAGACCTCTCGGGAAGGTACGAGTGGCATAAGGCTTTTGGGTAATAGTCCCAGCTGTAGCCTCGGGTACAACATCGACCTCCTCGTCCTCTGACTCAGAATCAGATGACACAGAATTAGATGACACATCTCCAGGTGGCAGGGTTTTGTCACCCTCCACCTCATAAGGAAATATCAACTCAGCATCATCCCCGAGCTCAATCTAAACATCTTCCTCAGGTTCCTCTTCAGGATCTTCTTCGTCATAATCAACCAAATCAATATCGTCAGGAATGTCAACCATTTCATTGGGATCATGGATATCCACAACTTGGTTCGGCTCGGGAACAACTGGGTTCACTTCGGGAATACTCCGTTCGGACTCGTTAAGAGATTTAGGGTGTCTTCCATGAATCCGCTCGTATAAATATCTCGTATTAGTATTAAATAATTACATAATTAACATTTATATTCAAATAAATGAAAATTTCATTATATAACATATATATTTTTCCATATATATATATATATCAATAAATAATTCCTTCTCATTCTTGTCCATTGGTAATTTGGAGATTTCGCTTGCACAGTTATAGATAAAAGATTTCAAAAATCCTTTCGTTCATTTTTTTTGAAAATCTTTTGTTCTCTATAACTTAAGCTCTTGATACCAATCTGTAACACCCCCATTTTTAATGTTCCTCAGCGAAGGTCATTTGGGTTGCTACGTCATAATATAACAACTCAAGAATAGAAAAACGACTCGAAAAGACGTTTTTAACTCATTCATTCGAAAAAAAGTTTTCATCATCGGTCCTAAATTGTTTTTCATAATTCATACAAACATTTTTTGCACTTCATCATCTTCGAATGACTTTAATTTGATGTGCCTTCAAACATTTAGGTTTTCCATAAGCGACAACCAAATTCCTCCATCGCCGATTACCTTCAAGAGACCTGAGATAAAACATGCTAAAAACTCAACAATAATGGTTAGTGAATCCATAAGTTTATATATATATATAAATATATATATATATATATATATATATAATATATATATATATCTATCTATATTAAGCATAAAATTTCCAACACAAGTATCCAATTTCTCATATTCATCAATATAACGAGTGGCCAAACAAAGTTATATCGGTGGATTATTTATAAGCCTCAGACATTTGAACGTTACCATCTCATTTTATTGAGGGTTTCCCACAAGGTATGCCCTACTAATACACCCTGCGCTATAGTGCATATTAATTCCTATACAACGCATACCTTGTGTCATATTTCCCCACACTTGACTGTAGCCAGTCGTTCACGGAATGGAGGTTGCAGCCTCCAACGATACTATTTCATGTATAACGTCTACCATTTCCCGGTATCGTTAACAATTCATGATTTCCGCATGTCTTTTTATCCTACGAGTTAAGCTAACTTGTAATAATAATCAAGGCAACTAGCATACAATCTCCCTTATGTTCTATTTTAAAAACAAGCATGTTATCTTCCTCGCGGGTTTATTAAACAATTAAAGTGTAAAAATGCAAGGCTATGAACTCACTTAGTGATGTCGGACGAGAATATCGATGAATAAAAACTTTAGAAGTAGGCACGTCAATCAACCAAGACCTATACAAATTGTAACGGGTCAGTCGATAAAAATTAACGAAAACTCATAAATTAAATAAGTATATGTATAAATGTAGTTTATATGATGATCATGCTCTTGCAACATATTTATTTCACACTTAGAGTTTTCTAGGTTTTTAACTTGTTTTTATTAGCCATTTTACTAGTATTGTCTAAATTAGCTCAAAAAGCCCAATAGGCCCATTAAGCAAGCCCATTAAGTTATTATATTGATATTATCACTCAAAGACTAGGTCCTAGCCCATTAGTTAGGTCCAAGTGGATTGGGCCTAAAGCTAAGTCCATAGAGTCCAATTTTTACATTGGGCCTAGTGGTCTAATAAGCCTTACGGGTCCATTTTAGCTCATAAACGACTTTTATTGTAAGTTTTCAGTTTGTTAGCCTTTTAAAACTCCCAAGAAGAGGGTCCTTACCACCTCGGGTTTTAGTTACAAAAATCGCTTTACATAATATAGTGTTCGGGTAGTAGTAAATTTTATATACTTTCGTGTTTACGAAAATAGTCGTAATATTTTTATATTATTTGTATAAACCGTAAATGGAATAATTTATATATTTTATATGCTTGGCTTCATATTAAGTCCACTTTACAGATTCAAAACTCATTTTATATATCTTTTTAGTTTAACATATACATAGGGTTACATTATTAAACTTAAAGGTCATGTTTACAATTTCGGAATGAAATTTAACTTTTCACTACACCTTTCTTAACGCATTACAAACCATAAGTGTTGTTGACTATCCAATTGATCAGAATCAACATAGCTTACTACAACCCATCAGTTTTTCGACTTTTTAATTGTTCAGTCCGTAAATATGACTTTTTACGCCATCTATACGGCAAGGTCCAAATTTGACTAGTTTTAGTGTTTTGACCATATCTAACTCATTATTTACTTTCTTGGAATCATCCAATTTTCCTAATGTACATAAGAGATTTTTCTATGACCTCATGTCATCAAATCAATCCTCAGACCTACTGAGTTTTATAGAATCTACTGTTCATTACAACTCATAATTTTGATGATCTTTTCACTTTTTTTAGATAACAATTTCAGCTAATAATTAACCTAGATCTATAACATGCATGGCCACTTTTTATTACTTGATCACAAACATCATTCATATACATAATACATTTGAAAATCAAATAAAACTAAACACAAAATCATGAGAATTTTTACACAATAAAAATGAAGAAAATGTCTAATGATCAAAAATATACAAGACTTCAATCTTCAAACTTGATCTTCACCCAAAATAATTTTTGACCACTATTTTCTTTACCCAAATGACTTTATAAAATGTTGTATAATCTCAGCCCTAACTTGTATATAATCTTCCTTGAAAACCTCTTTAAATCACCTCCAAAATACAATGGTTATACTAGGATGTCCATTTTTATACTAGTTTGGTTATTTGGTGATCTAAAAATTGTATGGAATTGGAGTTATGGTGGTGGTGGTTCGACGGTAAAAGGAGGGGGGAGGGAGAGGTATCATTGGTGTTGATTCTCTTTTTTCCACATGCAAGAAGTGTGTAGTTGTGTGTTTATTTTGGTCAAAATGAGCCTTAAATGTGTAAAGAGTGAAAGTGCCAAGTGACAAGAGCACTCTAAGGAGTAGCACCTCATGAAGATTGAGAGTGGTGAATTCCACTAACATAATTTTATGTTGGTGGTACAGCTACATTTAGGTAAATAATATTAATTAAGATAGGTGGGTAGTTTTTTGAGGCTAACGGGTTTACGTAAAATAATAACGAAATTTAAGCCGGGGAAAAAACCACGAAGTGAAAAGGAACCAAGTAAAAATAGTTATACGAAAATCGGGATACTTTTCTGAAAATTTTAAATTACGTACGGTACAAGACGAATAATAATTATAAACATTGCTCGTAACACAAAAAATAAAAACGAATCTAATAAAATTATTTCTATGGCATTTTGAAAATATAAGCGTCGATGCTTAACGTAGAAATCGCCAGTTCTTACAAATGTCGCGTAATTTACAAATGTAAGTCCTAATTCTCCCGGTTAGTCGTAAGTTCATATCTCAGAATAAAAATGAAAATTATAATTAATACTCAAGAATAAAATAACGACCTGAAATTGACGGTTTGTCACAACTTTTTATTGTTCACACCAATTATAAAGTTATTTTTATAGTTTTAGTTATCGTAAAACCCGTAAACGTCGTATTTTATAAGTTATAGCTCCGTTTTTAGCGATTCTTTCGAGCACGTTCTTGTTATTGAAAGTCCTATCTATTTATGAGGTTTATAAAAATACATGTTTCTGTCATGAATAGTAACTTTTATAAAATAGTTTTATAAAAGCATTTATTGTCGTAAACTCGCGTTATCCGTAACTTCTTCGTTATTGTTTGAAAAATCACGATTCTTATCTTTTTGGAATCCTAAAAATATGTGTGATTTAATAAAAATATCAAACCTTCTGTTTGTATAAGTTTTATAACTTGTTTTTATAAAAGTTATTTTATAAACCCGTTTAATTAACGTATAACTCGTAATTAGCGTATCTTTTTTGTTATTAATCCGTTTTTCGAGTTTCTTAGCTTTTTGGAATCGTCATGAGACGTACTATTTTATAAAAATATAAAATGGTCAGGTTGTATGTCGAATTAAAACAGAAAGTTTGGATGTCTTTCTTGAATTCATATGTAAACTTTGTTTTTATAACTTTCAACTTTGTAAATTACCACAAGTCTTTTATACCATATATATTATATATCTTACATATAATAAAGTCCATTAGTCCATCTCTTGTCCAAAAGTCCATGATAACAAGTCCATAACAACTCTTTTAAACCATAATTTTCTTAAGTATACTTTATTTACTAGTTTATACATGAATCTTTTATACATTAATCAAAAGTGTACAATATCTATACTTCCATTGTATCCTCATTTTAGCATCCATATAACATAAATAAAGTCCATGAAACAAGATTAACAAGTCTTTTGCCTTACTTTTACTTGAAACTTATTAGAGTAGAACTTTTAAAAACCTAATTTGTTATATAAGTCCATTTTTACACTAAATCAACATGGTACAATACTTTTACATCTATTTTAACATGATATCATTAACATCATAACATTTGTAAAAGTGTACAAAACAATGATTACAAGTAAAAACTCTTTTTACAATCTAAGAGTCCTAACATGGTGATTTAACTATAAAGAAAATATATGCATGAAAACTCATGAAATGAAAAGATAAAGGCTTTTAGGTAACCTTATGATGAATGATGATGATGAAAAATATGTGCTAAACCCTTGTTTAGACTTTAAACCCAAGCTTGCACCCTTTAAAACCCTAGATTTCCAAGAAAAACCCTAGCTTCCTTTTCTTGTTTCCACACTTGCAAATGGTTAACCAATGCTTCAAATCATCTTGAGGTATCTTAGATATGATGTGTGATTACTTGTATGTGTTGTAGAAAAGTTTGTATGAATTTATTAAAGGGGTGTTTTTGAGCCGTGGGGTGGTAAGGGAGAAATGGGAGAGTTTTTGTTGATTTTTGCTAAGTGTTTTGTGTTGTGTGAGTTCTTACCACTTGTATGTATGTATATAAGTCATAAGACTAGTCAAAGAGACATAGTGAGGGTCTTTGAGATGTCTATGGTCTTGGTCAAAGAGAAACAAGAAAAGCTAGGTTTAATGGTGTAGATGTTGTACAAAACCAAGTTGCAAGATTTTTTTCATATTTCTTTGTATCAATTGCAACAAATCCGGCCATAAAGGGATATATATGATATATTTTTGTAATTTTTATGTATTGGGTATAAATGTGGGTATTTGTTGAAGCGTAGAAAAGTTTTGGTGGTTCCGGGAATGCCTAAACGTATTTTATCGCGAAACGAAATCAATTTACGCAACCAATAAAAATAAAATGAACAAAGTTAATAATTATCATCAAAATAATTACTTAACACTTGCTTAATGTAAACATTTAATTGTTTGGTGCCCGTTTACATTGAACGCTAATTTTTGGCGTACGCGATTAAACTTAACGTTTACGATTTAAAGCAAACACGTACAATACAAAAGATACATTATGGATTTATTGATGACTTTAATGACCCTAAAACACGGGGTGTTATAGTCTTCCCCCGTTAAGTGAGCCTTGTCCTCAAGGCTTAAGACGCGGCACCTGACGCCGGTGCGGTCTTTGTGAACAGATGTGGGTATTTCTTCCGGAATTGATCCTCGCGTTCCCACGTAAACTCAGGACCTCGCTTGGAGTTCCATCGAACCTTGACTAATGGGATGCGGCTTTGCTTCAACCGTTTAACCTTCACAGCCAAGAGTACTCTCAAAAAGACGGGTTCCTCGACAAACTGAAGCTTGTCATCAAAATGAAGTCCATCCAACGGAATGGCTAACGGTTCATCGGCATAACACTTCTTCAAATTGGATACATGAAATGTATTGTGAACCCTGCTTAACTCTTCTGGAAGCTCGAGCTTGTAAGCAACCTCTCCAACCTTTTCTAACACCTTGAAAGGTCCAACATACCTAGGGTTTAACTTCCCCCGTTTACCAAAATGTACAACCCCTTTCCAAGGCGAAACGTTAAGCATAACTTTATCCACGACTTGGAATTCCATCGGTTTACGCTTCAGATCGGCGTAACTCTTCTGTCGATCACGAGCGGCTTGCATCCTTTGCTTGATTTGGACGATTTTCTCAGTCGTCTCTTGAATTAGTTTTGGACCAAGGATTTGAGCTTCTCCAACTTCGGTCCAACAAACAGGTGAACGACACTTTTGACCATAAATTGCTTCAAATGGTACGGCCTTGATGCTAGCGTGATAGTTATTGTTATAAGAGAACTCGACTAATGGCAAATAGTTAACCCAACCCTTTCCAAAGTCGATCGCACAAGCACGTAGCATATCCTCGAGAGTTTGAATAGTCCTCTAGCTTTGCCCGTCGGTTTGTGGATGGTACGCAGTGCTCATATCCAAACTAATACCTAAAGCATTTTGAAGTGACCTCCAGAAATTTGATGCAAACCTAAGGTCACGAACACAAATAATCGAGAGAGGTATTCCATGCCTCGTGACCACCTCCTTTAGGTACATTCTTGCAAGTCTATCCATCGGATCAGTCTCTTTTATTGGTACAAAGATTGTGGACTTAGTGAGTCGGTCAACAATCACCCAAATGGTGTCGTAGCCCTGTGACGACTTAGGAAGCTTTGTGACAAAATCCATAGTGATATTGTCCCACTTCCATTGAGGTATATCAGGTTGTACCAACAATCCTGATAGCCTTTTTTGTTCGGATTTAACCTTAGCACACGTCAGACATTTGCTAACATAGGTGGCGATGTTTGCCTTCATATTGGGCCACCAATATAGCTTCTTTATGTCTTGGTACATCTTATCAGAACCCGGATGAATAGAGTATTTTGACTTGTGGGACTCGTGCATGATCACAGTCCTCAAATCACCATAACATGGTAACCAACTCCTGCCATTGAAGCATAGAGTTCCATCCGCGCGGGGTTCCAACTTTTCCGTTCTAAATTTCTCCAGATCCTTAGAATTTTCAACCAACATACCTCCAACATCTTCGTTCTTGATGTTCTCTGGTTTTCGTGCTTCAGTCTGAGCATCCAAAATTTGTTTGGGGAGATTCAAACCTATAGTCATGACTAAGGCTCGAACCCTTAATGGTGGCTCTCGTTCCTTCCTGCTCAAGGCGTCAGCGACAACATTTGCTTTCCCTAGGTGATAACGAATCTCGCAATCGTAATCACTAAGTAATTCTAACCAACGACGCTGCCTCATATTTAGCTCCTTTTGATTAAGAATGTGTTGTAGACTCTTGTGATCCGTGAACACCGTACACTTGGTTCCGTACAGATAGTGTCTCCAGAGTTTCAGAGAAAACACTACCGCTCCAAGTTCCAAATCATGAGTCGTATAGTTCTTCTCATGAATTTTTAGCTGGCGTGATGCATAAGCAATCACCTTCTCTCTTTGCATCAACACAACGCCCAAACCCTTCTTTGAAGCATCGCAGTATACGATGAAATCTTCGCTTCCTTCTGGTAAAGCCAGAATTGGCGCACTACACAACTTCTGCTTAATCAGTTGAAACGCTGTTTCTTGTTTGTCACCCCACTCAAACTTGACCTTCTTCTGAGTGAGCTTGGTCATTGGTTTGGCAATCTTCGAAAATCCTTCGATGAATCTTCGATAATACCCAGCAAGACCTAAAAATTGACGAATCTCCGTTGGTGACTTAGGAGATGCCCAATCTTTAATGGATTCGATCTTGGCAGGGTCTACGTGAATACCCTGGCTGTCAATCACGTGACCGAGGAACTGTACTTTAGGAATCCAAAATTCACACTTGGAAAATTTGGCATACAACTCCTCTTTCTTAAGCAACTCTAAGATTAACTTAAGGTGCTCTTCGTGCTCTTGTTTGTTCTTCGAATATATTAGAATATCGTCAATAAAGACAATTACGAATTTATCCAGATATGGTTTGCATACCCGATTCATAAGGTCCATGAATACAGCAGGTGCGTTTGTCAAACCAAACGGCATAACTTGAAATTCGTAATGGCCATAACGAGTTCTGAAGGCAGTCTTTGGAATGTCTTCTTCTCGAACCCTCAATTGGTGATAACCTGACCTTAGGTTGATTTTCGAGTAGACACTCGACCCTTGAAGCTGATCAAATAAATCATCAATTCTTGGGAGCGGATAACGGTTCTTCACCGTTAGTTTATTCAATTCCCGGTAATCAATGCACATCCGGAATGATCCGTCTTTCTTCTTGACAAACAAGACCGGAGCTCCCCAAGGTGAGGAACTGGGTCTTATAAAGCCTTTATCGGACAGCTCTTTCAGTTGCTCAGATAACTCTTTCATCTCGGAAGGCGCCAATCGATAAGGTGCCCGTGCTACAGGTGCAGCACCAGGTACCAAATCAATTTGAAACTCCACTTGTCGAGTCGGAGGAAGACCCGACAAGTCTTCAGGAAATACTTCGGGAAAGTCTTGAACTATTGGTACGTCCTCAAGTCGCTTCTTCTCCGACTTGTCTTCAACCTCTTTTGCAGTGATATGTGCCAAAAAGATAGGAAATCCTTTTTCCATGTACTTCTGCGCTTTAGTGCACGAAATGATGTTTAATCGTGTCACATTTCCATGGTTACTTCCATCACCGTGTATGATTAAGGTTTTATTTCTCCAGGGGATGCGAACAATCTTCTCGGAACATACAATGACCGCTTGGTACTTCGCCAACCAATCCATACCGATTATAGCATCAAAACTACCAAGTTCTACAGGCATTAAGTTTATGTTGAATTGGTGGTTTAGGAAGTTTAATGTGCATCCCTTAAGTATAGTGTTTAGCCCAATTATCCTCCCGTCAGCTAGTTCGACATCATAATAGTGATCTAGGGCAGATGGTGTGATGTCAATTTGGGAGCTAAATGTAGTAGACACAAAACTTCGATCGGCACCCGTATCAAATAAGATATAAGCATAGTGGTTGTTTAGAAGGAACGTACCCGCAACGACATTGTCTGGGTTTGCCCCCGCATTTCCAACCACATACACCTTCGCTGTAGCCCTGTCGTTTCCAGCTTGATTACCACGGTCATTGTTTCTCAGTCTTGGGCAGTTACTTTTAAAATGGCCTTGAGCTCCGCACTCAAAGCAACCATTGCCCTGCTGATTATTGTTGTTGTTGTTACGGTTGATGTTGTTGTTGTTACGGTTGTTGTTGTTGTTGTTGTTACGGTTGTTGTTGTTGTTGTTGTTACGGTTGTTGTTGTGGTTGTTACGGTTGTTGTTGTTGTTGTTGTTGTTGTTGTTGTTGTTGTTAGCCTCAATTTATTGAGTCGAACAAGGAAGCTCGGTCACTCTACGATGGAGCTTCGGTCTTTAATTAGTTAATGTTGTAATAGGATAATATCGGGAATCGGGCTCGATAGTTAATCTAATATTGTATATGTTTCGGGTTTAATCCCAAGCAAAACCCGAGCTCGGGTCCTAGTTAAATATCCCGCGCGTCATTTAACGCGACGGGGTATATAAACTCTTTTCTATTTAGAAAAGAGTTAGTTGTTCATTTATAAATCTTTTTCCTTTTCCAAAAACTCTCTCATCTCTCTCTCCTATTTCTCTCTCTATAAGAACAACTCTCTCTTTCTCATTTTCTAGTTCGATTCGTGATCGATTATATGAAGTGAAGTGATAACGGGATCCTACAAAGACAATCACAAATTTATCCAGATATGGTTTGCAAACCCGATTCATAAGGTCCATGAATACGGCAGGTGTGTTTGTCAAACCAAACGGCATAACTTGAAATTCGTAATGGCCATAACGAGTTCTGAAGGCAGTCTTCGGAATGTCTTCTTCTCGAACCCTCAATTGGTGATAACCTGACCTTAGGTCGATTTTCGAGTAGACACTCGACCCTTGGAGCTGATCAAATAAATCATCAATTCTTGGGAGCGAATAACGGTTCTTCACCGTTAGTTTATTCAATTCCCTGTAATCAATGCACATCCGGAATGATCCTTCTTTCTTCTTGACAAACAAGACCGGATCTCCCCAAGGTGAGGAACTAGGTCTTATAAAGCCTTTGTCAGACAGCTCTTTCAGTTGCTTAGATAACTCTTTCATTTCGGAAGGCCCCAATCGATAAGGTGCCAGTGCTACAGGTGCAGCACCAGGTACCAAATCAATTTGAAACTCCACTAGTCAAGTCGGAGGAAGACCCGGCAAGTCTTCAGGAAATACTTCAGGAAAGTCTTGAACTATGGGTACGTCCTCAAGTCGCTTCTTCTCTGACTTGTCTTCAATCTCTTTTGTAGTGACATGTGCCAGAAAGATAGGAAACCCCTTTTCCATGTAATGACCGCTTGGTGCTTCGCCAACCAATCCATACCGATTATAGCATCAAAACTACCAAGTTCTACCGGCATTAAGTTTATGTTGAATTGGTGGTTTAGGAAGTTTAATGTGCAACCCTTAAGTATAGTATTTACTCCAATTATTCTACCATCAGCTAGCTCAACGTTGTAACCATGATCTAGTGTATTGGGGACGATATCAAGCAAGGTACTAAATGCAGTAGATACGAAACTCCTATCGGCACCAATATCAAATAAGATGTAAGCATAACGGTTATTTAGAAGGAACGTACCCGCAACGACGTTGTTTGGGTGGCTTATTGGTGCCGTGGGTTTATAGAGAGAAAGGAAGGAAAGAAAATAATTTTTCTAAGTAAAAGAGTGTATGAAACTTCACATATGAAGGCATGTATTTATAGGAAGAGAGACTAGATATTTTACTTGCAAAGTTTGACTAGAAAAATCAAAGGGGGAGGGGGGTTTGACCGTGGGATTCAAGGGGACAAGAAAGGAGGGAAACAAGGGTTTAAAGGTTATGTTTATGTGTTCCTCCTAATGGGAATCATCCCATGAAATCAAGGGTGGTGTTTCCTAGTAAATTTTCTTATTAATTTGTATGTTTACTTGTGTATTTATAAAAGAAATGTGTAAGTAAACTTTTGATTAAATGTAAAATGTAGTTTTATTATAAAGTATACTTGTAATGTCTTAGTTATTTTGTAAAGTATTTGTTATCTTGTATATACTTATGAGACGTGTATATATATATACATATATATACATATGCATACAGTTTTATATACTTTGATCATTGTATATAAACGTAGGTATCGGTTGAAGCGTACGTTAATTTTTAGGGTTCCGGGAAAACCTAATTGTCATATATATGAGACGTGTATAAATATATACATATGCATAAATTTTTATAAACTTCGATCATTGTATATAAACGTAGGTATTTGTTGAAG